>JAODLI010000719.1:0-32721 GCA_027575585.1 Percopsis omiscomaycus | reverse complement strand
TATATATATATAGAGAGAGAGAGAGAGAGAGAGAGAGAGAGAGATGGGAGGGGGGGGAGAGAGAGAGAGAGAGGGAGAGAGCCTATACTGTATATATATAGGCTACCTCCAACTGCTGACCCACATCAAAGCGATGGACCTTAGGAGCTCTTAGCCCCACACGATGCCCTACACGAATAGTGTAGTTGGGATTGTGGAAAATGAAGGTGGAAAAGGGCATGAGTAAGAGAAGCCAGTGTAATTCCCACTGTGCTGGTGTGTCTGTAAATAGTGTAGTCAATGTGGTTTGAGTGCCACACAATCATAGAAAACAATATTAGTGTCACTACCGAGTCAAGATTGGCATTCAATATTAATTATATACTATATACTAAATCACAAACAAAGGATTGAATATGATAGGTTTCAGTACCCAACCTGAGGTTACAGGAAACAAACCGGTAGGGCCATCTCATCTCAAGTGTTGTCCTCTTGGCTGAAGAGCTGTGGCCAAAGACACTTTGGCCCTTGTTAAACCACACACACTTGTTAAACCAAGACATATGAATAATGTGGAGTATCATATTACAGTATGTATTCCCATTTGTATGACTTCAAATGCCACTTGCCATTTCTGATCTGAAGTAGATCTCCACTTGTTGAATATCTAAAGACATCAATTTATGAATTTAACTACAGAGTTACATAGAGTTAGACAGTAAAGCTAGCTGGGGACTGGAGCGTTCACTAGGCTACTTGCCAAGAAATTAAATAACAAAATACACACTGCAAATAGATTCCGTTAAATGCCAAATTACTCACACACATACCTCATGCATTGCTGCTTCTCGGTGCGTCTTTTCTTTTGTTTGTTGTTTTTGAGCCTCAGAGAGATCCTTCACTTCGGGGGAGGTTCTGTGGTCATTTTAACCTGAGCTTCACCTCAGATTTATTCCAATGTGGTGAGAGTGCGGGGGCCACCCCCAAATCGACACTTTTGATTTTGTGTACACAATAAGAACATAACATTAAAATTCATTCATTTTGTGAGAGTATAAAAATAAATTTAAGAATATGTGAGGCCCTACTAGTAATGCATGAGGTGTGTGTGCGCATGAATGTGTAGTCAAGAGAGTAGTGTGTGTGTGTGTGTGTACTGTATATTTTCAGTTGTTCAAGCTTCCTTATGATGATCCTGTAAAAGGCAAAAGTTGGATATTTGCTTTTACCCAGCCATAGTAAATTTAGTCTCCCTGGGCCAGAGAATTTTTGGCATGTTAAAAGCGCTGAGGATGGTTTTTCACCTTCACAGCAGGCGAACCTCCCCTCTTTCCACTAAAGAAAGCAATCACCATTACAACTGCAGAATGCATCTCCCTAATGCTACTTCCCAGTGTAATTGTCAATCAATTTTATGCCCAACAGAACCAAACAGTGCTCTAATTGCATTTGTATAAGATCTGTTTGGTATTACATTGGCAAACAGTGCTGAACCACCCACTTCCACTTCATTGAACAAGAAAATAGGAGCTCCAGTTATGCTGGCAGGGGAGGATAAATCTGCCACTCTTTGGCAACCGTCGCACATCAATTGGATTGCAAATGTTACCACACTAGTAGACATTAAAAAATGCTTTTATTATTAAGAGCTATTGGAAGCTGTCAATTGAAATCACAGCTGACCCAATATTATCTTCTTATTTAAATCACTTTTCTTATTTAAATCACTTAGCATTTATTCAGTATACATTTGTGATGCAATTAAATATATAAGGTGTCAAATATAAAACCATTATCTACTTACAGTACCACATCTGTATTATCTAACATAGCCAATATACAGTAAACAGCAACCCATCCACTAACGCACTATAGCTCATGCATCATATCTTGGCATTTTTAAATTAAGTTGGGTTTGCTTTCATTGCCTGTCAACAATCCTACCACAAGATCGGTTGGTTTGTGTTCTTGGAGCACTGATTGACTGTTGTGCCAAATTTTAGAAAGATACCCTCAAAACGAATAGTGGGATGACAGCCAAAGTTGGAGTTTCATTTAAGGCAAAAATATCTTCTTTTTCACTATGATTAGTGTAGTATTCAAGACTTTGCTGGCCAGACCTAGATCTAACAACATCGATAACATTTTACGCTAAAATATAGTCATTAGTCAATGCTTATGAAGTGTAGACTATGGTATTGTTTTTAAAGGGAAGGCAAGCTTCACAACACTATCGCCTTACCATTTTTGGGATTCATTAAAGTGTGAGATTAATGACCCATTCATAAAACTTTTGGCACTGGTATCACTCATTTCCTAATGAGCAAATGCAGTATATGCACATGATATGTAAACAAGCACAATGCTACATATGTGGAAACACGGTTGATCTATTATTAATGGATGGTGCAGGTGGTTCAAACAGAGCAACCAGAAAGACACCGTACATTTAGACACCAGAGGCAGTTGAGGAGTTGAAAGGCACTGTCAGCTGTCGGCTGCTTCAGAGGATTCCACGGTGAGTAAAATGTTCTACAGTGAAATGGTCTTCACACAGGAGCCCTGCCTTTCAAACGAAATAATTTAAACAATATCAATAAGGAATATTCACACGCTGTCAGAAATGAAGAAGTAGGCTTTTGAAGAGAATATTTATGGATAATGCCTGGACAGAAGTCACCCCAACTAAGCGTCATTATTTATCCACCCTACACATTCACAAACTGACAAGAACTAAAAGACAAATATATTTCTTTCTTTTGCCATTTTGAATGAAAAGGTATTTCTAACCATCACAATGTGCATGTGCGTGGATATATGTACTGTACAAGGCCATGTTTTTGCCTTGTACAGTTCTAACTTGGCATCATTCAGATTTGCATTAAAATAAAACAGTATACAACCTTCGCCGACTGCTGTTCGTCTGAACCAAGGGAATGAAACAGCCAGTACACCTCCACCCCTTCCTTACTTGCGAGCTTCAGATCTCAGTAATGTCATGTCTTCTTCCCTGCTGCCTTCCTCACTAAACAGACATTTTTCAGGCAGCTGAAAAAGGGAAGCTTTGGACTGACTCACGTGCTAAGCTAAGACAACCAGCTCACTCCAGTGGTAAACATAATCTTCCAAACTACTTCCTGTCAGTTCTTGGAGTCAGTAATTCTTGTGAAAGTCCTGCCTGATCCAATTCATTTCAGTGATAAAAGCTTTCCCACCTCATTCCTATACATCAGAATATTGCTTGTTCTCATTAAGCAGCATCTACCACAGCTCTGAAGCCAATAAAGAATATGGGAAGTGCTTAGGATGTAATACTATTAATGGCCACCTGGCACTTGGCTCCAAAACAAAGTACTGTACAATATACAAATTAAAAACAATGACTAAGGTTGCCTGCTTCCCTAGAATTACAAAGCCATTAATTTCCACTTTCCTATAGCCATATATTTTTCACATGGGTGGATGGGGGACGATTTTAGATTTTACGATGATATTTAAGCTTAAGAAGGGCATGTTGCAACCAATCACAAGTTAGCCAACTGTGAGAGGGTTAACAGCACATTTGGCTCCAAAACTAACCTAACGGAGGCACTTGAAAAGCCAGGTGACTTTAAACTCCCTATGTTTCTCATTCATAGCCAAAAGTTGCCAACAGTAAACTATCTAATGGTTTATCTGTTAGTTTTTGGATGCCATGATATGAACAGATATGTAATTCCATCACACCGTTTTAAAATATGACATATTCCACTGAAGGACTGCACTTTCTTATCTACCCCTGGTAATCAAAACGTAGTTGTGAATTCAGGAGAAAATCAAATTAAAGTTTCTGGGACCAGAATTTCCGACACTTTTCAAAAGAGCACTGAAAACATCTTGCCTAATCAAGAAATGATTCTTTCTGCATCAACCAGTACCAAATCCATGCTGATTGTAGATTTATATATAGCAAAATAATAAAGAATCCTTAATTATAGTGTTCTGCCTCTTCTGGCTCCAGCACATTTATAGATTGCCCACAGGGCTATAGGCTGCCAGCTGTGCTTCCAACAAGAAACTTTGAAATGCCAGGGCACAAAAAAAATACTTAAAGTATTGCCACTGAAAGTCACCACCAACACAACCATCTGTCCAATGCATTTTCTCTCTATGTTTAGGTCATTAAATCTAACCCATCACCTAAGCTGTCACTAAAGATAACTAGTGAGCACGTAGATGAATGTCGAGAAACTAATATCAAATGAGATTTCATGCATTTCATGAAGAAGAACAGAAGTCTACTGCCAATGCCCACGTAACTTTTGGGGCTGGCTACAGGCCAATATATTTCAACCACCGTTAGCCCTGGCCAACTAGTCAACATCAGTAGGCTGTCATTGTCACCAGAAAATAGTAGGGACAATAATTAAAGGGACAATAATCAAACCTGGGCTTACCTTTCTATTTATATGTCCAGATTCCAGTGTCTATTGAGATGCATGGCTTTCATTTCCCTGTAATTTAAGTTAGCTGACATTTACATAGTTATATCCACTTTCTGGGATCCATTTCGATTAAGTTGTTTAATATTAATGCAGCTAAACGTTTTGATTTCTAATGCCCACTGTTTTTTAAACAAATCCACAAATTTGCATGCCGATTGCAAATTGCCACTTTAAATGCAGACCACAGCATGTCAGATCTAAGTAAGTGATACTGTACATCGCCTTTGTGTGGTTGCTAGTGGCATTACATTCTAAAAGTCAAGCTCAATATATCAATAATCGATATATATCGATATTTTCCATCGAGCCAGCATGACTAACTAAGCATACATCTGGTCACCTTCTAAGAGATATTTGTTACACTATCATTTTACACATCCCATTGTAAAGTTTAACTTTTAACGTCACCACAGAGTACAACATGTACTCTGCATGTGTGTACATTTACACTTTAGGAAGTATACTGTACTTCCTGGTGTGGCATCCTCTAGTAGCCTATAGATCTATAGGCCAACTACCCCACTCTGGGGATTCCACCCAGAGAATTACCCTAGCAGACTCAAGACACACAAGTTCGTTAACGTTCGCTATGAGATGTGGGTTGCCATTCAAAAGTTAAAGTTTGTCCTAATAGAAATGGGAGAAGAGCTGCTGTAGGAGACTGAAAGATTCAAACATGTTGTCAGATGTCAATGAAATATTAAATACATAATTAATTAAGAATAGTTTGTAATAAGTTGGAATATTGAATACGTTATGGTTACAATGCCATTCACATGGTTACCAATCCAATATCATAATTCGGTCAGAAAGATGCCCAATAATATTATTATGGAGGGGAATAGGGGTTAATCAAAGGTTGTAACAAAGGGAACTAATTACTAGTGATTGACGACTTTGGCCTGGTAACTGTTGTACTGGGCTGTGCCTGTTATGATGAGCAGATAGTTAGAACCCAGAAGCGGACTCGGAAGGACACGGTACTTGGAAATAGGTAGTTTATTTCCAGGACAATAATTAAGTGACAATAAATGTACAAGTGCAGGAGGACGGAATAGCCTCCTGGTTTGTCGGGAACGGCAGGTCCGTAGATATCTCCTCCGAGCTGGTAGAATCCTGAGACACGAGAAAAGAGCACGGTGAGTGGAGAGGACCATAGGTAGAAATATAAGTCTAGGTAATACTTGTCTCTAGCCGTAGCATAGATACCGGGTTGGTAAACTGACGATCTGGCGATGAGTGGAGGGAAGCGCCGGGTTGAAATACTGGTGAGTGATGATTAGATGATGAACAGCTGTGGTGGAGGAGGACCGGGCCTAGATGCCACACCTGTTCCAATTAACAGGAAGACAGACAAACAGGAACACTAAGAAAAGGGAGACGCACAGACACGAGAGGCAGGGAGAGGAACTGCAGGATCCTGACACAAGGTTACTTAATATTTACAATAATCTAAAGTTATCACTCTTCAAACAGTCAATAATTGCTAACTACAAAGTGTTTAACATTCTTAGTACTTATCTAGCAGAGTAGAAAGAAGATTTTTTTTTAAAGGAGGATAGAATAAGGATTGTTAGTGGGATTAGTGCTATGTAGTAGAAGGTAGAAAGATTGGTGGCCGAGGTACCGAGATGAATTCTGAAGAGATGGGTTCCTGCGGAAGATTGATAATGATTCTGCTGTTCTGACCGCTGCAGGAAGCTCATTCCACCATTGCGGCACCAGGACAGAGAAGAGTCTGGACTGGGCTGTACAATTCTTACGCACCGATCGTAGCGACGGAGGTGCCAGTCTGCCAGTCGAGGTGGTAGATCTAAATGCTCTGGCTGGGGCTTGGAATCTTACCATAGCTTGGAGGTAGAGCGGGGCAGTTCCTTTTGCTGCCTTGTAGGCCAACACTAATGTCTTAAATCGAATGCGGGCGGAGACAGGGAGCCAGTGAAGGTCTCGAAAAAGAGGGGTTACGTTGGAGAACATAGGTTGGTTAAATACTAGGCGGGCTGCTGCATTTTGGATTCGTTGTAAGGGTCTTGTAGCAGAGACCGGTAACCCGGCGAGTAGAGAGTTGCAGTAGTCTAGACGTGAGATTACTACAGCTTGGACTAGGAGCTGTGCTGCTTCGTTGGTGAGGAAAGGCCTTATCCTTCTAATATTGTAGAGGGCAAATCTACAGGCTCGGGTCGTTGCGTCACATCAACACAATATCAATCTAAAAGATGTTATGCACCACTGAGATTATTTTTCATCAATCAGGAAGCATAATTAAATGATAATTCCAGCCACATTTTACCTTTGATCTTTTTCAAAAAATTATATAGGAAAATGTCAGAAAATGTAATGGATGCATTTGATTCAAGTTTGGTCATAGATTATCACTATAGTTTAGTCCAGGTCAAACTATTGCTCATACATAAGGTATTTATTCAGGGAAGGGGTCTAGTGTATAGCTAAAATGCCATATATTTTCTGTGAAATTGATTATCATTTGCCCGGTCATATGTACATATACAGGGGAGCGGAGAAATACAGGTTCGAGGTAGGGGTTAAGGTTGTTACTAGCTAGGCTAACTTCAGTAAGTGCCTATTGGTATATGTCTGCAGAACGTCACGCAATGACAGATTAACACACACATAGTCCTTGGAAGGCTGCCACTCCCTTTTTGTCACACACGCACACACATAATAAGAATGGTGTACAGCTGTCATCTGACACAGGGAGTTTGGCAACAGGCGGCATTGTGTGGCTTTAATGGTTGAAATTCTTAATAAATGAATCCCATGCTTCATTAAGGTCATTCTATAATTGCCAATGAATGATCGTAGGACTGCATTTAACAGTCCTCACATAGCATGCACGCACACTCTGTAACCAACCAACAGTAAACCTCCACAGTGTTTGTTGTCGTGACCCCTTGTGTCTCTTGGCGGAGCTTCTGTAGCAGCCAGTTGACAGGTACAGAACGTTGGCGAGATTAAACCAAGATCAATGTTTTCCCTCCATGAGACTTCTCTGAAGTCAGTTCCAGCATGGATTGTGCTGACCACAGCAAGCCAGACAGACGCTTTTCTTGACCAATTAAGGATAAGAGATTTTGGATACTAAAAAAAGACTTAATTCACAAATACCTACATAGTATTTACACACACTATCCAACCTTTTATAACTGTCACTGATTAACCAAAGCCCTTCACATTTTCTTGGCATGATGGCTACAGCAAGCTAACATACTGTAAGGGTACACATTCAAATGTACTACAATGAGTTTTCTATTATTTATCTATCAACATTTATGTTTTTGTGAGGAATATGTATCCGACATAAGAAAAATCAAAGATTAATGATAATGTGCTATAATTATGCTAATTAGTTTACGGCATAGAGACTCATGGGTAATGTGGCTCATGGGTAATACAGGCTTTAGTCTGGGAAACGCTACACCATTACAAAACAGAAGGGCTTTTTATACAATTTAAAGCGGGCAACACACTGCTGAGTAACTATAACAACCCCAGCTCATACCTGTTTCCATGAAATGGGAGGATAAAAAGTATCTAGTGTATAGTATAATAATACTAATAATATTATAAAATATAACCATTAAAATTCCTTTGAGGTTTAAAATGTAAGATTTTTCAAATAAGGTCGGCTTTTAACATTTGCCTGATATTCCATGCCAAAGGCAGAAAATTCCTGGGCTATCCCTTTTTCGACTTTTAATTACCCCTGGGAATGCTGTAACATATTTTATTGCAGGTGCGTGGTATTGAAACCCTCCACTCAAAGAAACCAGCACACTGCCATTCTGCGTATCACTTAAGTTGATTAAAGATTTCCCTCTTTGTCAAAGTTTTTTTTTTTTTATAATGTCTTGCTTGGCAATATAAAGCCTTACAATTCCCTGTTCGAGAGATATGGTTTCACATAAAATATCAAAGCACATAACACTCACAGGAGTTTCAGACTGCAAAATGCCAGAGGGCTACAATTACCAAGTGTTATTTCGGAAATAAACTGTCAGTTGAAATGTAATATTCATTTTATTGCCATAGAAACACACACTAACTGTCATATAGAAATAATGACTTTGTGTTTCTACCAATGCTCAATGTATTGAGCTGATGATAATAGCTGTAACAGCTAACAAACTTATACTTTTATTCGGAACAAAATACAAATATGTGTGTGTGTGTGTTAAGTGTCTGTTGTATATCCTTGTGTGTGTGAAATTAATTATTTAGGTTTTGCCGAGTCATCATCTACAGTCAAATATTACTTGTTATTACCACCACTGGAATGGCCTGGGAAATATCCACACATATATTCACATGCAGTATACAGTAGGCTATAACAAATCCGCTTTAGAGTTAAATAACGAACGGCTTTGCATGGCCTGTGGTTTAATTTAGGATTATCACTCTGGAAATGACATTAACATGTATAACTCTTGACCTCCTGTGCTCGGTCTTTTTCCAACCGGATGAGACCAAGACAGATGGGCTATTATCTAGACGATGTAACATGATGGAGAGGCCAGAACCTCTGACCAAATGCAATTATGGCAGTTACATCACCCTTCACTTGAAAAAGAGGAATTACACGCTAAAGCGTCCATTTGCCAAATGAGTAGACGTCAAAGCTTAAGTAAAGCCGCAGTGACCAACTATTTAACTTATGTAGGCCTACTGTAACATACAGGATATCCAGCTGTCGGAAATAGGATTTATTCATCATTTCTTTCTCACTCCCTATTTCTGAGCTGAGGACCAGCCAATGGCTGCCCCCGTACTTTTATACACGGTGCTCATGAATTTGTGGTATGTGTTGTTAAAGTTTGATCGTGTAGTTGAGTGAAAGAGCGACATAAAGTCCAAGAAAACAATGTCCATTATTGTGATTTGCTAGCCCTGCTAGCAGCTACCTAGCAGGACTAGAGAAGTTACTTTCAAAAGGTCATACATTACATAGCACTTATTACTCCTAATTAAAATAGTGTGCTTAAGTAACTTCATTATCACATTTTGTACATAATCAGTATAAAAAAAAGTTTTGAGTATTCTGCTCAGTCCTACAATTGGTAGGCTAGAAAATCATATAATGTACTGATACAAAATATAGAGATAAAACAACCTTATTACTGTCCATGCAAATATTTAAAATCATCTGCTGATGACTGTCAGCCTACAAGCTTACAGTGGAAAAACAATACAAAGCACTGTGTAAATTATTTGGAAGGCTGCTTATTAAAACAATAACACAGACTAAATGACCTTCAATTAAATATTAACTTTACCTAAAACAGAAATTAAAACTGTAATAATGTGACTCCATTTCAAACAACAGAGTACACTACTCTGTTACTAAAATAAGTAATAATATTACATAACTCGTTACCATCGACATTGCTGAGGACTGCCTAATACAGGAAGAAGCGATGTTGATATACTGTATATCATGTGACTGGTTGGTTGTGCGTTCAGTGGTAGGTGTGAATTGGAGTGATGGTAAACAGAGAGTAGATGGGAGATGGCTCATTAAGGTTTCAACTTTCAGCATGGTGGTGAAGTTTTCTTTCTTTTGGTGTCTCAGTGTTTTTAAGTGTTATGTCGCAAACACTTCCAAAAGCTATTCATCTTTCATGACATTTTCCTTGCATGTAGAACACACGCACACACATACAGTATGCAGGCATACCTATACTGCTCTCTGCTGTTTCACTCCCGACCCCACACACACACACACACGAGGCTGCCGAAAAGGCTTTGCTCCTTTTTAAGCAGACACCAAGGTGCCATCAATCCTTTTTAAGGCCACAGTCGACAGACACAGCATTTGCACTTCCACACACACACACACACACACACACACACGCAGACAGTGTTTGAACTTTTGACAGTGTAAATATCAAGACTTGTATCTTTTGTGAATAAATGTGAGCACTCTCATCGGTGGAGTAATGTGTATGCATAGTGGCACTTTCGTGTGTGTGTGTGTGTGTGTGTGTGTTTCTGTGAGTTAAGCTCTCAGAAATGCGTTCAACCTGCCACACAGAGCGCCACCTGTCGGCATAATATGAATACGCCAGAGTGTGTGTGTGTGTGTGTGTGTGTGTGTGTGTGTGTGTGTGTGTGTGTGTGTGCATATGTAACAGTTTGCATTAGTGCATCAGCACAGGTCTAAGAAAGTAAGTGAGCTGTGCGTTGGTGTCTTCCTGAATGCTAAACGTGTGCGGTTGGACGTAGCATTGTGCAGCTGTATTGTGTGACTCTGCAGTCCTGTGTGTCGCTACGTTCTCTGTATGTATGCATGTGTGTGTGTGTGTGTTCTTTGATGCTAACACAGTTTTTTTTTGTCCCTGCGTAGAGCCGCAGCTGAAAGGAATCGTCACACGGCTCTACTGCCGGCACGGCTTTTACCTCCAGATGCTACCGGATGGCACCATGGAAGGCACAAAGGACGAAAGCAGCTCCTTTTGTAAGTATAAAACTCACACACGTTTTACCAAGAGTGCGCATACACCTAAAGCTGCATATGATAACCGCACTGGCAGATTGGCAGCCCCAGCTGGTGACGATGGTTTGCTGTCATTTAGTTTTTTTACCGAGCAGGCCTTTTTATTTCATTTTATGTAGATGTAGAAATCTCTTCAGTGGTATATTTGTCAACTGTATCGAGGCAGAGAGCTGTGTTTTAACGTGTGCACGATCACTTCCTGCGTGAGTTCCCCCCCACTGTACACTGAAATCAGCAAATCCATGCTGTTGCTTTCAAATGGGAGAAGAGAGGGATTGAGAATTGAGAGTAATTCCAATACTAATAGCCATTAAAAGTAATATATGTGAACAACAAATAATTTTTTCAAAAATAATTATACATTTTAAAATGTTAACCAGTAAAAATGCATGAATATAATACGTGAATAAAATGTGTGTTTTCAGTATTCATTACCTAAAAATGTATCTTTGCTCAGATCTATTCAACATGCTCACCCCCAATACATTTTTGAATCACTGCATTAATACAGAAAAGCAGTACACGTACACTTTGCCCCCTACTGTACATGTGTTGCTGAAGTGTGTAGATATTTGTCCTTTTTCTATGCATTGTTTACTATCTGCTGGCCATAGCCCCCAAACTGCTATATTATATATTATATATATATTATTACCATATGGCTGGCTTTTTATGCTATCTAAACCCTAAGCCACCTGTCTCCGTTCATTACACTACTGCTTTTCATTGTCAACCTCTGTCTGTCTATCTGGCCATCTGTCTGTCTACCTGACCATCTGGTTTAGTGGCAACTGGCCAGAGGCAAGCTGATGTACACAGTTTCTGTTGTTCGTGACACTTTTCCGGCCTTGAGTAATGTAATTAATACTGTACACTTAATAGCATCACACTGGGATGTTTAGATGCTTAAACTCATGTATGAATTATTTAGAGGTAAGCTGGAGGCAAGGATTGAAATTCATGGTTTCAAGCTTGCCATTAGCATGTAAAGGCCTTGGGTCTATTCTTTGGTTAAGTAACATTTTATATTAGCTAGGCTTTCTAGGTGCTTGCTAACTTCACCAAACACAACTTTAGTCTGAGGGTTCATGACCTGCTGAGGGTTCATATTGCTGATCTAAAGCAATATCCCACAATTAGCAATTGCGGCCCCTGGACAACCCCCAGAAATCAAAACGGTATTATGGGATATCCCTAACGTCCAACACATATCCAAATTCAGTATGAGTCAGAGTTGTGAAACTTTCTGTGACAGGTTACTTTATCTCATAGTAACACTGAGGACTCTTTTCTTGATTAGGATTTCCCGCCTTTTTCCCGTATCCAGCCTTAATTGACTGGACTCCATTTCCATTGACCATCGTTTCTCAAAAACATACTTCTAAGATGATCGCCATACTGTACTGTATCTACTGGTAGATATGATTTCAAATTTGAACTATACCATGACCTAATCTCTGCAACAAACCATCATAACTTGATAAGTTATTCACAAAGAATGAAAATTAATAAGATAAGATAATATGTTATTAATCCCCAGGGGGAATTTGGTTCTTGCAGCAGCACTGGACTTCCAGTGCAGGGAGATCTTGATATAGAATACAAAATTATTTTCATAAATAGAAAAGAATAGAAATACAATTTGGCACAAATAAAACGCGATCCTCATTAATAAATTGAAACATTATTAAATACAGTATACTGTAATTGCCATAAATCCTGTAAAATATATAAATATGGAAGGAAGTATTAATAATAAATATCATATGACATCTTGCTTGTGGCTAGTACAAATCTTTCCAGTTATTAAGTAGCTGTAACGATGTGTTTAGGTGTGGCGAGAGTATGTGCGAGCCGGAGGAAGGACGAAGGCAGGTGTGGAAGCAGTAAACACATGAAGCGTTATATTTAATGAAAAGAGTAGAACACAGCGTACCTGGACATCGTGTACAAGGCAAACAACGACTGACAGCACCTAGTGCTGTCGGGGAACCTACATAGAGTCAGTCAATGATATGCACCTGTGTGGGACCAATCCCACACAGGTGTGCAGCCGGGGACGGGAGGCATAGCGCGTGCACGGGCCTGTGCACGCCAATCGTTCCAGTAGCATATCATGTTGATGGGGAATTCAGCTAAATAGTGATCTCTTTATTTCCAAAATGAAGCAGAAACGAGCATGAGGATTTTAGATATGGGCTACTGTATCCTGAACCAACGTTGCTGCTTAAACGATGCAAACAACTACACATAATGTGTGAATCAAGCGTGAGCACTGAACGTCAGTTGGCCGAGGTCACCCTGCCCTATCTTTGTGTGGGTTTGACTTATGGGTTTGGTTCACTACGACTATAACTCCATCAATCCTGGGGATGTGGGTTGCTATCTTGGGCCTCTCTGGAGAAGCGGGAAAGTGGCAAAGAGAAAGGAGAGGGGCAGGGCTTCACTCCTATACAAGTCACTCCTATACAACTCATAAATTGTTCACTTTTCATCCAAGGCGGATTACGGTGGTTATTTATTCCGGACACACACCGGAATGGTTGAGTGATTGACATTATTGTAATTGAGTATCAATCTGGCGTCGCAATCGTCTACCTGCCTGCGCTGAATATTGAAAAGGAGAGAAATGGCTGCGTAGGCAAATAGCTTACTGTGTGTGTGTGTGTGTGTGTGTGTGTGTGTGTGTGTGTGTGTGTGTGTGTTGTAGTCTTGACGGCTTATCTGCGAAGTCTTACGAGGACTAGACTCTTACATCTCAACTCACACTCCGTTCCATTTCATTTGACTTTGTTCTGTGATTGGATATGCATTTGCTACAGAGATCAGACCCCAAGAGCTGTGGATTGTGGGAAAGCCAATTTCATTTAATTTCAGACAAATAGTAAAAGTTCATACTGAAACGTCAAATATATAAAGCATTGAAGCATTAATATCAACACTGAATTTTTATTAAACCCTAAACTCTATAACTCAGTCCAAGTTTTCATGCTGACGTTTGGTACAAAAATAATCATTCGCAGACCGGTACAGGAACGTCGGATCGCCACTGTATACATTAAAATATACTTCTAATGTGTCTACAAAGCTGATCACTGTCTCTACTGATACAATTGTCCAACTTGCAAAGTGAAAATGTTGTTAATTTGAGATATTATACATAAAAATTTGAAACACTGTATACCTTAGATTAAGAAATACCTTAATAATTTAAATTCTAACTGGAATAACTAGAAAATACCTACTACCAGTTCCAGATCAATAAACTGTAAATTGCCAGTTGTGCACCTACAGTACCAATCATGGTGATTGTCTGGGTGTGGACTTAATATTGAGGAAAGGAAGCTACAGTCTAGGGTTTAACAAAAGTTCAGGGTCACTTTAAAGCCTCAACTGGATTAAGCATTTTTGTATACATCCATTTTTTGGTACATACACACCTGCAAAATACTTAGTATATAATATATATGATATATATGTATATAATATACTTAATTATTTTCAGGATTGCAGTCAGTCTGTGTGTGTGTGTTTGTGCATGTAAGCGCTAGTGTGTGTGTGTGTGTGTGCTTGGACATCAAATTGGTTTGTGCATGCGTGTGTGCACGGGCATGTGCACGGTAATTATGCACCTCACTGCGGCATGCAAAGGAGAGCAGAAAAGGCCAAATCAGCAGCTAAAGGGATAAATAATTAAGATAGCAACAGTACGATTCATATCTAACTAGCTGACTCACCCACTGCCTGAACGAACAGCTGACTGACCAGACAGTACTGAAATGATTCTCCCTCATTTCATTGATTTGTTGACTTAATAGTCAATAAGTAAGTTAATAATGTAGTAGTTTGTTCTATATCACTGGAACGTACAGACACAATATTCCAGATGCGTAAAATGCATACAAAAAAGTATTGACACATATCGATAACATTTTTCAACTTGTGTGACATTAAAGGAATGTTTATATTATTTTTAGAGGCATATGTTTTCTATGGCCCATCAATAGGCTTTCTTTTTTAATATATTTTTTACAGCCTTTGACTGCAATACCAGCATTGGCCACCATACCAGGCAGTAGAGGTTTCACCAATATCATTTATAAAATAAATACTGGTTATTTTGTTATTATTTTCTTCAGAATAACCAAATGACTATTTATTTTCTATTTATGTTTATAAACTGTGATCCTACATAGTGTGACAACTCACAGTACGATTCATCTCTATATACAGATATCTGCATATGAATATAGAATCTGCGCGATTTTGGTATCGGAAGCGTCCTGGTTTTTGTTTGTAGTCCGAGTAGTTGCGGGCTTTGGTTGCATGTAGGTTAACAGGTAATGTGGAGAGCAAAAAAGGCGGCACACATTGGCCGAAATGCAATCTCGGAAAGAAACAGCTTTCTTTTAGATTTAGTTTTTTATTCGCTTTTATAAAAAATGTATCTGCATTCATATGCAAATATCTGTTTATAGAGAATAGGCGTACTCAACTCCAACTCCATTCTCACCCTCAAGTTGCTCATCAGACTGTAAACAATGACCGGCGCACGGAAGAGGAAGTCTTGGCCCGGTGTTCCGGATATCCGCTGGCTACACCGGTTCACTGGACTAACATGACCCCGTGTTAAAGGCCAAAAAAAGGTGTTTTCCATTAAAGGGGTGACACAAGGAATAAATGCCAGCAAAGAGGAAGCGAGTAGTGGAAAAAGAGGGGAACGAAGAAATTATTTATTAGCTGGCAGAAGAAGGGAGCAGCCAAGGGGAGGGACTGGGAGAAACGCTGAGGACAGGAGAGGAGGAGAGGAGGAGAGGAGGAGAGGAGGAGAGGAGGAATGAGCGAGCGATAAGGTGGAGGAGCAGCTGGCGCATGGCTGACGGCCCCTCCATCACTGTGTCTCCCCCCTCTGGTGGGAGGTCAGAGGAGCTGGCTGGCACCCCTCCCCACTCCCCTTCGCCACTTATCTCTCCTTCTCCAAGGTTCAGGCAGTTTCATGATAGAGCCAGGAGATGGTGTGTGTGTGTGTGTGTGTGTATGTGTGAGTGTTGGTGGGGGTGCTGCATAGTCAGGAGAATAGTCTGTCCTAACTACTAAGAAGCAGTGGGCAGCCACAGTGCAGCACCCCGGTACCAACTCCAGTTTTAACGCCACTGCAAGGTTGTTTAAACCCTCTGGAGTGTACGACAATTGATGATTTTCAAGTGTTTCACATTTGTGCATTTCTGAGGTACTTTAAGTGTTCCCCAAGTGCTATGTAGAATTATATAAGATAAACATGCCTACTCCACACACTCCTCAGTCGACTACAGTTGGGCTTGAACCCAGAACCTTCTCACTGTGAGGCAACAGTGCTAACCACTTCCGCAGTCCATCAAAGAGAAATACAGTAAAGCATAGAGAAAGAGGAGAGTGGTTGAATACAAAAGAGACGGGTAGATAGAGACGTCGTTGGGCGTAAACAACGGGAGAGTGATAAAGACGGAAAATTGGAATTGGGTAAAGCATGACAAAGATGAATAGATGTGGTCAGGGAAGGTATGGCTTCACACAAGGACGTAATTGACAACTCGGAACTGGGGAACTGACAAGGAAAGAGACAAGACTGATGGATGCGTGTATACCAACAGAGATCAACCAAAAGTTGTTAACTCATGACAACGTAGTAGCCCAGAGGGCCTAAATGCCAGAAGAGAAATATAGAGATCACCTCAAAAGAACAGAAATAAAGTTTCGAAACGACCACTGAAGGTGGCTTGAGTTCTGCCACTCAACAACCTTGGCTTTGACCATTTGACAGCATAAACGCCGGGTGCACAATTCATGGGCTTCCATTATGGCAGGAATCAGCTGTGCGGCCAATAAACCTTGCCACTGTATGGTTAAATTACCTGACCTGATAGGGGGATCCTCCCAGCTGGGGTGTGCCACACAAGTTCATCACAACCTTAGCACTAATGTTTCTGTCACGAGTGACTGAGGACGTCCTTGCTCAACGCTTGTAAACTCTGAATAAACAGACAGTGAGCAAATTAGAATTTTACCCAGCAACTGAAGGACACTGGCGATCTCCACGTTGGTGAGAAGATGGAGAGGTGACTTCAAAGAGCAGCTGTCACAGTTCGTCCAATGTGGCTCTGGTAGGCTTGGTAGTGTTCTTGTAGCTTTGCCATTCTAATGTGTTTCTTTCATGCATCGTCAAAAATAACAATGTGGTTCCAACAGGCTTTACTGTTAGGTTTGCAGGTTTGCACACCGCTCACACTTCACAAGACCTGACTGCATTTTCTCACATGTCAGAAATTCACTGTGATTCTCATTCCCTGCTCATGTCTGCTCATAGTTTATCTTTCTATCTTT
The DNA here is from genome assembly GCA_027575585.1 of Percopsis omiscomaycus. Taxonomy (NCBI): domain Eukaryota; kingdom Metazoa; phylum Chordata; class Actinopteri; order Percopsiformes; family Percopsidae; genus Percopsis; species Percopsis omiscomaycus. Next base: position 15,387 of record JAODLI010000719.1, on the reverse strand, counting down.
CTTATCATTGGTTTCATCATTCATTCAAATCTAACACAAAACCTTTACTCACTTCATGTCTAAGTCAATTATATCAAAGTGAATTTCAGATTTTTGTTGGTTATTACTTTCTTTACTTACTGCCATTCTATAGTCTCAAGTAATCAAATAGATTGAAGAAATAATCCTCAGATTGATTATCAAAATAATCATTAGTTGCAGCTCTACTAAGGACTTAATTTCCTTTAATTTTGAGGAAATGAATGGAATGAATGTGGAAACAAACTATTTAAAGATTTACTTTGAAAATAAACAGATCTTGGTAGTGGACTCAGACCTTTGAACCCTTCGATACAAGGCTTTGATACTCCCAGCAGCAGGTCATTTGGTCAATCTAGGAGACAATACTGTAATACACTTGGCTTGGGAGAAGAAACCCTGTCTGCAGGGCTCAGAGGAAATGTCTCAGCGTAGACACTTGAGATCATTGTTTGAGCCTCTCTCTAGTCATTACCTAGAAAGCTAGCAATGACTTGCACTAATCCCCTAAATAACTTGTACTCGGTTTTGATAAAAGTGTCTGCTAACTGAATAAAATTGGAACTGTAGGCATATTTACATCGACACTGGATGGTGTAAATTGGATGGTGTAAATATTGCCTTTGTACACCATTATAGGTCAGTCAAAAAATGAAATATACCTTAGGCCATTGCATCATCCCCGCTGTTGTCAGTTCCACACAAAGATGGACGTCTAGAGTGCTCGCTGCTTGTCCAAAGGTTCGACGTGCTTCTCCGAGGGAAGCTCACAATACAATACTGCACTGCAGCAACACACAGTGATTGCCCCCTGTATACCCTCTGTTATCACCACTTCTCCAAACTATCCATCCTGCCTTCCATTACAATTACAACTAGGTCATTTAGCAGACGCTTTTATCCAAAGCGACTTACTGTATAATGAGTACAATTACAAGGATGCGTGGGTGGGGGTGCTGCCTACACCGGTCTACACCCATGGCCAGTAGACCATCCTGCCCCCACTTCCATGTTTATTTACCTGTTAGATGTTACCCAGCCTCAAACTGACTTGTGGGATTCAATGGTTAAGCATATAGCCAGTGTTTCTCTCCCTCGTCTTCTTTCTCTTTCCCCCCTATTTTTATTACAGCCATCTTGTGTGACTTGATAGAAATGTAGCAGACTTGATAGTTAAATAGATGTTGTTTGATGTTCTGTGTTATCACCATTCACGGTACTTTAAATGGGCGTGCCGGTCTGAGCCCTCCTTCTCTTTTGACTAATAAGATGCATGTGGCAGAGGCGTTCAAGTCAAAGTACGGTAAAACACAATATTCTGCCTTTTGACTACAAGGTTTATGAGTAGAACTGGAACACGCCGCGGCTCTCTGCTTCCTCCGGTGGTATACGGTAGGTAGATCTTGGTGTATAGGCGTATCATGTAGGCGACATTGGTCAATTTGCTGGGTTAATATTAAACATGATGTTAATATTAAACGTGCACTCAGCACTAGCCAACAGTGCTTTAGTAGCAGTGCACGTTAGTAGAGTAGTTTAGTACAGTATTTCTTTAATATGACTTGTAGGTATAAACAGGAATGTGATAAGCAATGGACAAAGGGCAACGGAACAGGTGAAAAACAATTTACTGTAAAGGTACACTTTTGTTTGGGACCCTACCCTTGTGGTTGAAACCAGCATTACAACCGCAAAAACATAGTTTTGGTTTGAAACTCGGAGAGCACCGTCCCCACACACACATCTCTCCCCATACCCTACAGCCACGTGCACTTTTGTGCACAACTGTGTTTCACAACATAAACAGTGAGCTGCGGAGGACGTTTGGGGTTCTGGGGGGCACTGAGGAATGTGCTTTGAAGTAAAAGCTCAAAATTGAGTACATTTCACAGTATGTTGGTTGTTCAGTGTGTGTGTGTGTGTGTGTGTGCGCGCGTGTGCGTGTGTGCGTGTGTGTTGGGTGCAATGTACACAGGGTTACTTGGGGCCATTAACACCACAGAGAGCGTTTGGTGTGCGTGCGTGTTATGTAGGCTAGAAAGTGAGGGAGGCAGTGCGCCCTACACTGTTTGTCATCCTGGCCGTGGTCTACGGTGACACCTTGTTCATTTGCCAAACCGACTGCTTGAGATTCTGGGATCGATACAACAAACAGAAGCAAGATAGAGCGTGTGTGTGTGTGTGTGTGTGTGCGTGTGTGTACGCACGTGTAGTGGGGGCGGAGGGGGGGCGGGGGGGTTATGTAGGTAAAGGAAGAACACTTTTTCACCACCTCGATTTGTGCCACACTGTTAGCCCAGCACAGCTCTTCGCAGGGAGTCAATAGAATTACGTGCCCACTGCAGCCATGGACACTATAGATCAGGGGTATTCAAAGAGGTCCAGTTAGAGAAAGTCCTCAAGAAGTCCGGAGCCTCATAATCATAACCTAACTTGCGTTATTATTCAGTGCAATATATATTGAAGTAGCCTAGTGGTTGTATTAACGTCTGTATGAAGTCCACAACTGACTGTAAAATCAAATAAAGAAGGTACAATTCAATAGTATTTCAACAATATTTATTGTCAGTTTTCACATTGAACTGGAGGAATTATAAATAATACTTATGTTCTATTCTCATTTCATGTAAAATAAGGGCTGCATTTAAAGTACATAACAGTGCGCTTTGGAAAAATGTGCATCTTAAAATAAAGTGCTTAATTTTAGAAAAAAACTGTAGCTTGTGTTTCCCTTTATCTTCTTTTTTGTTAACTCCACTTCAGATCTTAACAGTCTCAACCAATTATATGATAACCAATCTCAACATATCTTAACAATTGAACAGCTTCAACACCTCCTTTTCTCTTTCTTTCCCTCTTATATCCCACTCCCCCACTTTCTCTTGTTCAGTGAGAGAAGTGAGCTCTAGCTTGTCCTGCCAGGATTTTAAATCTGGGCTGGAATGGGGTCAGGGCCATTGTCATACACTTATACCAATGTGTAGGTGCTCATTGGTGCGCCTGGAACGATATTTGGTCTAAATAATGTTCATAGTGGAGAAAGCGTCCTTGCAGCTGTATGTGGAGCCGAACATGGTCAAGATGTGCAAGATGCTACTTTCCTCAGACCTGGGAAAGCTGTCTTCGAGACAATTTGAAGCCAGAGAGTGGCAGGGTCAGTTCCTCTAAAATGCCCTTTAAGGGCCACATCTGCTTGGAGATCGACCAGTTGCATCTGAGAGGCCCAGCATTTTCCCATCTGCCCAAGTGCTGTGTGACTTCCGTTGAGAACCCCCTGACATCTGTGATGAGGAATGGGTTCTGAATGAACAAGGTGAGCTGCTGTCCAAGCGGACAGCTGTCGTCACGTCACTAACTGAATTGTCCTTGCCCTAGCTTTAAATTCAGTTAATTCAGGTGTGAAGTGACGTCAACCAAAAAAAGCCACAATATCCATCTTCTTCTCATCTTCTAAAAAGAGATAAAATGGGGTTGCCTTCTGGCTCTTCAGCTGTGCCAAGAAAGCTGTGATTTCCCTTCGGATGGACCAAACACCCTGTCTTTGCTGAGCCATCTTACATTGTTGTGCAGCAGAAGGTCATAAGCATTAGCATCTACTTCTCGGAGGAATTCCCTGAGCATGCGATGCTGATGGAAAGAGGATGCCCTGAGAAAGTTAATCATTTTCATCATTGTGTCCATCACTTCTGCATACCCGTCTGACAGGGTGGAGCACAGGGAGCGATTGATGAATTATGCAATGGTAAGAGATGAGCTCCGGATTGTCCACTTTCCTTCTTGCCACGGCTCCGTTCTCTCTCGCTACAATGGCAGGGGCTCCATCTGTGGTTATTGAAACCACTTGTTTTTGGCTCTGGTCCCCTCTTTGTTAACATCTCCTGTATGGACCGGTAGATGTCCTCTCCTCTTGTACTGGTCTGAAGGGGTGTAACACCTACCAGGTCTTCACAGAACTCCTTCTTCTCCTTGTTGAAGAACCTTACATAAACTAACAGCTGAGCATTGTTAGTCAGTGGACTCATCTACAGCTAAGCCTACGCATTGGTGCATTATGAATTGCTTCACCCAGCTGTGCTAGCACATCCTGGGTTAATATTTCAGCATTTCAGCTACCACACTCATGCACTCCTTGACACTATTCAGTCGGTAAACGTTTTTTTATGTTGGCCCAAAATCCAAGCAATTTTAAGGGAACATTTGTTAGCACGTTGTTGGGCAGTGAATGAATGTCTTTTGGATTTTGGTGGATCAATAATATTGGGCTCCATTATTGGGCGTTTACTTTCTGTGCCCTCAGTTCGGATTTGAGTGGGTATGTTTGCTCAAAAGATGTGTGCTTTGTCTCGTAGTGGCGATTCACATTGTTGCTTTTAATAATCACCACGGTCTCTGAACATATGAGACAAAGTTGTTTTGAACTGCCCATGGGAAGAATAAACTTGTAAGAGTCTATCCATTCTTTGATAAAAGCTCTGTTTTCGCGTTCTACTTTTCTCTTACTAACTTATTTCTCAGACAGTTGTCTCCTGTCTTGTCTATCCCGTGCACTGACTCGAGTCGCAATGTTTATCGGAATACACAGATTTGATTGGCTGAGTAGCATCATGTGAGATGATTTACAGTTCCTGGACAGCTAAACCAGTGCCGTAAAGCCTAGAAAAGCTGTGCCGGTAAAAAAATAAATGCTCCGTCAAAAAAAATTTTTAATTAAAATTCTCAATAATTTATCGGTTATAGGCTCAGGTCCGAATTGGGTCCAGACCTGGACCGCGGTCCGACTATTAGTTACCTCCGATATAGATGGTCATGGTCCGACTTCAAAATCATGGTCATGGTCCGACTTTAAGATCCGGGTAACTATCAGATACTGACAGACAGAGTTTTGTGTGACTTATATCGTAGGTTTTTGTAGAGAGATATTGTTGGAGCTACACAGTTGGAACAACTACGTTTCAGTTTCATTATATTTATCATTATGCTACCTACCCAGACCTTAAATATCATGTTACCCTGTTTCAGCACTGTATGTTAAAGTTTATTATTTATTATTATTATATTACAAAATTGGGATGGATAATGTAAACCTCATGCTAGAATATCCAGAATAAAGATTTATCTGAATGGAACACTTTATGAATGAAACATGGTATCAACTATATTATTCAGGTTTCATGAACATTTTGTTGACCTCCAGGAGCATTTTTTGGTTGTTTGGCAAATTTTTGCTGTCTGAGTGGTTATTGTGTGAATGAATTGTATGCATGTAATTTAATGTGTTTTCAGGTCTTTCTTACTAAATAGTTTGAGTAAGTTGATAAAAGTAAAAGATTAACTAATGCCTGCTCTGTTATGTTATGCTACACAATGGTGGAGTTTTGCATTAACTGGACTATGCGCAAAAGATATGTTAGTAGAATATTCGTTTTCAGTTGCCTTATAAACATGTTAGTAGGATTTTTATTTTCAGAATAAGGGTCAAAACCTGAATATTGTGTGGTGTCACATTAAAACTTTAACCATAGGCTACTATATGGATAGTAGTGAGTTGTAAGGTGGATTTTACATGTCTGCAGGGGATAGCATTGACTTTCTCTCAATGCTAGCCCACCAAGCCGAGGCTAGCATTGACAGAAAGTCAATGCTAGCCAACCTCCCTCCCTCTCCATAACTTAAAGTCCATCCATTAACTTGGCAGAAATTTTGATTTGAAATTGACTTGCCTGATAGCTTTTAATGACCCTATGAATCTAAAATATGCTTGAGAGGCATAATTTTTCATATGTGGAAGGAATCCGTCATTTTGACAACAATGCCCTCACTTTTGAAAACATATTTGAGAGTTGTGGAATTCAGACATAACCATAACTGCTTTCAAATGATGGTCAGGTTTGATATCTGTAATAGTTGTTGAGAAACAAGACACAAACACAGGAAACATGGTCACTGGATAACATAACTAAATAGAGTTGACTTGAGATCATAGGGAGGGAGTAAGCAAAGACAGAGCAAAGCTCAGTAAAAATTTGTCTTATATTATATTTGTCTTATATATTTGTCTTATATTATAAATATTTACAGTAATTTCTTAAAAGTTTAAGATGACTATCACCAACACTAGCTAACGTCAAGTAAGCATATGACATATGCTACTACTGATGACTGGCATGCTACTTTTGATAATTTCCACCTGTCTCCCTTTGTCTCTGGTGGTTAGCGTTAAATTAGAACAGCAATAATATCTGTCCCCTTCCACAGATCATTGTTCAATAGCATTGAAACTCATTCCTTCCAGCAGCGTGTCTGGGATGAGGACTTGTTTCTTTTGATTCTCTATCTAGCATAGTGTCTCCAGATAAGGTAAAAGTGTCAATACGATGTGTAATGGAACAAATTAAATAGAGATTTTGATGGACAGAAGCTCTATACTTTCCAAATACTTCTGAGTTCAGTTTATTCAAGTGCCTTAGACATGCCTACGGAAATTCCCTCCTTGCTCAAATCTCATATTGAAACAATGATTGAATCTTTATATTGGATTCACTGACTAATAAACTGTCAGAAATGGTGACATAAGCTCTAAGGCAAACTCGAAAAACAAACATTGATGCTGGCATCAATGTTTGTCATTCTCCTTCAAGAGATATAAATGTTAAGCAACATATTATAGGGTAGCTTAGTGGTGAGTCACTCTATTATGTGAGTGATACCTGTAATGGTTTCCTATAACTTCGTCATTTACAGTAGCAGTTACTTTAATCGAATGTGCCTTACGGTGAGTTACAAGTATTAAGAAGCAGGAAGGGATTAGTTTGAGACTGGCCCGTGTTAGGAATCAAACCCATGACTTTTTGGCTGGAGGCCAAACACCCAGACCATACCTGCCCACTTTCTATAAAGCTAAAATGCAAAAAAAATAAAAGTGGTTACAAGTGAGATCTTCCTAGCTTGAGTTTCCAAACACTTCCCAAGACCTTAGATTTATATTAAAAGAAAAACATTTGCTATTCAAACAAGTAATATAAGAGTTAAGCTCGACATAATGCCTTAGTAATACTCGAGTTTCACCTTTTGAAGTTTAGGGGCTTTTTTCCCTGGTAGCATTCTGTTCCATGATTAATCGTACAGTGGCTAGATTGCGCAGCACAACCACGTCTGGCTTGTTAGGTAGTGGCCATTTTGTCAGCATCACTCACCTTTAGAATTTCACTTCTTATAATGCACTGTTTTTAAATGGCCATCCCCCTGCTCAAGACATTCAAAAGATGTACAGACTCACAATGATAGACATGTATGCCTGAATTTACATGCAGCTTTGAATTTGTATGTACACATGCACACAACTGAACACAAAAGCAGGCAAACAAATGATGTGAACATATGCAGGGAACCGTACAATCCAATAACACATGCATTCACCTACACACAAACACACACAGCACCAGCACTTGTCCAGCCTGCCAGTCTAGAGTTAGTTTATATGGAGAGCTATGCACATAACAAATCCAAGCTTCTGCAGGAGAGCGCACAGTGCTGTTTACCGTGTTGGGGAGGGGGAAATGAATTCAAGACAAGCACGGGAGATGTCACTTTCTAAGGTATTCTGAGGGCTCCCGGTTCCAGTAAGCTCTCTCCAGCTCTGTTCTCTTTCTTTTTATACTTTTCCACCAACAGGGGAATTCTCTCCAAAGTCACTCCTAGGTTTGCCTGACCTAAGGTGCACAACAAAGCGGGGTTTATTCTTTTTAAATCGCTCTCTTTTCTCTCAGGCACCCCTCTTGTGCTTTGACAGTTATACTATCCAATTGAGGAGATGAAATAGGGGACAGCAGCAAAGCAATTGTCTGTTTTCATACTGTGAGAAACTGCCATGAACATTCAAGACAAAGAGTGATTGCTCTAATACCTCCCCCCCCCCCCCCTACCTTCCCTTTCTTTGTTCATCTTCTCCTTCTCCTTCCCCGATCCCTTCTTTTCTGTGATTTTTGCAGTGCAGTTCAACTTGATTCCTGTGGGACTCAGGATAGTGGCCATCCAGAGCACAAAGACGGGGCTCTACGTGGCCATGAACAGCGAGGGTTACCTTTATACTTCGGTATGGGAGCGCTTTGGTTGTCACGCAGTACCGTGTTTACAAATGCTATCTCATGCCACTGGCAGTTCTTTTTTGGGGTCCTTAGTGGGCAATGTCTATTAAGGCAAATTACTGTCAAAAAAGAATTTATATAAATACACTTTTTTTCCTCTCATCAGCAAGGGATTGCAGGTGCCAGGAACAGTTTATCTGGACTTTTATTTGCTTGTTTTGGCAGTAATTTGTCTTAATAGATGTCCCACGACAATGCGATCTGAGAACATATTTAATTTTGTTTTGTTATGTATCTAAGCTGAACTGGTGTTGGGTGCAGCGCTTGCATCATGGACAAACTTACCACTGCAGCAGAAGTATTCATAACTACTATTTGTGGAAAAAACAAGACCAGACACAGATGTGTAATATTTCATTCTGAACATTGTGTGGAAATATATCAATATAAAGAAGGTATAGAGTCAAGGGATTGTTTGTACACACTTTGCAGTTTTAGCAATGCTAAATAAACCAAGCACTGAGAGTGTATGCTGGCTCAATCTGCATTCAAAAATTTGCTTGAAAACATTGCATGGACATTACACCCCACAGAAAGCACAGTGGACACAAAATGGTTCGCTTCACTAACCATGTGTGACAAGCTCAGGAGGGGGACATCTGCTTCTAGTGGCTAAGAAAATGTGTATATAGAAGATATATCACCCCTCATGCGTGTAATGTCTGTATGCAGTAAGTGTGAGTATGTGAAAAATTCATTTTCGCAATTGCTAACACTGCAGTAGGCTACTTGTGAAACTCGCTTTTGACTCAATTTGCACACAAGGGGTTTAAAGGTGTTCAGAGTTGGGCTATAGTGTCCGAGTCAAGAGGTAGGTGGGAGATTGATTGGTGATTTAACGGACAAAATTTGGAATGATGAAAAAAATCCATATTGTTTAGCAGGCAGGCAGTGAGATGATAGTACAGCTAGCACTGATCTGTTAGCACTGAGGCCGGTGTCCAGGTTACTAGCAAACTCTCCAACAGAAAAACTCTCTCTCCTTCTCATATCATTTTGTATTTGAGTCACATTTCACTACAAAGCATCGCAATGTTTTTGAATTGGAATTGGACACAATATGCATATGCATATGCATATGCATACACAAACCCAAATCTTACATTACCCTAAACCACAACAGGCCGATAACAGGCCCTAATTTTACATTCCATATTTATATATTACTTAAACCACTTAAATGAGTCGAAGTCGAAATCGAACTGGGACTTTTCTTTTTCGGGTTGTGATCCCTAGCAGGTAGTGAAAGTATTAGTACAGCAATTTTTGTGTATCTGCTCACATACAGTACACACACACACACACACACACACGCATACAGGGTACACCACAGCACAAGCCGAGGCAGACTGTAGAGGTTATAGCTTCCCGGTTATTCAGCTGACAGAATAAAGGTGACCCATTTTCACAGAGGGGTAGATACACAGAGAGAGAGAGAGAGAGAGAGAGAGAGAGAGAGAGAGAGAGAAAGGGGCCAGAGAGAAAATCCCTCCGAGATGAGGGGAAAGTGAGGCGGAGAAAGTGAGGCGAACGCTTTGTCTCATTTCCCTCTCTCTCTCTCTCTCTCTCTCGCTTACCTTAGACTGCCTGCTCTGCTATTGTTCAATGCGAATATGAGGTGGAGAGAGAGAGAGAGAGAGAGAGAGATGGGTGGAGAAAGAAAGATGGAGGGCTTTGCCCACGGTGCTTCCGAGGACAACTCCTCACCCTGTTATGTAACCCCACCACCCAGTGTGGGTGGCATTGGGGGCTCCTACGTCATTGCAAGGACAGACAGCAATAGGCAAGCACTCATTACAAAAACGGTGCCAAAAAAAGTATTAGTGCCTACCGAACCCTGGTTGCACACTGGATGTGTGGCGTATAATGTAAAAAAATATATAAAATATATTTAAAAAATAGCATCTTCTTTGCCCTTGTATTCGCACTAGAAACCCAGCTGAAGCTGGTTCTGTTGCATTGAGATGCCTTATAACTAGCCTGAACAACCTCGTAAACTTACCACATATTTGGATATTCTATGAAGTCCACTAGTATCTCAAATTTCACATCAGAAACACTGAATAATATACATGACAGGCACTGTAATTGTAGCCTTGCGAGACCATCCTGATCTCGCAAGCTCCGGTTTAATTCTTTATAGTGTTGGTGACATAATTATAGAAATGACATCAACAGTACTTTTGATATTCTATATTAATTGTAGGCCTATAAGGACAATTGTGTGAGGCTCCGTGGTGTTTCAGAAGGCATGGGCTCACATGACCCGTGAGAAAATACCAGGTCCAAATGTAATCGGTTAAAATCATATCTAGATACAATCTGGATACGAGTCATCATCATGTTGTCCTAGCAGTGCCAGATCACATGGCAGATCGATAGACAAAAACTCATAAATGTATTTCATTATGCATTATGATAATAAAACAAATCTGGGAAATATATTGCCGGAAGGCTAAATCCTCACTGAATCAATAGACAGTCATGGTCGGGCTAGGAATGGATTTAATCTAATGGGCTAATAGTGTTCTGATACAGAAAGTGGTTACATTAACAAGGTTCATTTGAAGTTAATAACAACAGTATAGACTTATGCTTTCAATACAAGCAACGGCTAAATGACCACATTGTATTTGCAAATTCACCAGTGAAATAATCTGTATGTATTTTATAAAACACAAGGAATATGATTTTTCTCATATTCTTGAAAAAAAAAACAATTTTAAAAGCATCTTCTGACCTAAAGGTGTAGCCTACTGCAGGGGACCTTACTATGAGAACCACTGCAATAGGTCACACTGCCGTTAATGTTCAGATTTTACAAGGATATTCACTGATGACACCAAATACAATAATGTTAATCATTTTGCAAAGCTGGGATATCATGTTGCATCCCACACGTTAAACATCTTGAACAGGGTTTTTACAAATATCATTAGTCATATTATCCTACATATTATAGGCTGTGTCAACAATGAAATTGTATATACACTGGCACACAGATGGATAGCGTTGTAAGCTAGTTCCTCTAAACCTATAGCAGTTGGGCTATAAGTGTAGCTATAGGCCGCACAAAGAGCAGGAGTTGTTATCTATCAGATATCAGCCTCTTTGGTGGGGGGTGTCACAGAGAGAGCTCACCCCATTAGCTCTTGGCAGTGTGTGATTAGAAATTGCGTTGTTGTGCATTAGACACTCCACAAGCCAGTAATAACGTACACAATAATATAAATTTTCTTTAATATTGTTGGAGCATTCAGAGAGGTCAAAGATTACATTGACACTGTTCTCACTGTCTTTGACCAGCCCACACTAAACGACTGGTCCTGACACTGGAAATTTCTCGGAGACAGTGAAAGCTCTGGTGTAAGGCCGGCGTTATAGTCTTACTAAATGTATCATTTTAACACAAAAAGTGGTAGACCTTGACAAAATAAATATGTGCATTTTTCTCTTTAGAGGTTGTTCCTTTCTCTTGAATACTTTTGGTCTCTTACAGACTCAAAGGCAGTAGCAGTTAATCCAAAGGCACGATATTTTTTAAAGGGCAGCTAAGACACATTTATGTGCAAGGGACTTGTGAATCGAATCTTTCACATGAAGATAAGATGTTTTTTGGTTTATTTGTGGACCCACTGGACATGGTCCCTCAATATTTTTTAAAGGGCAGCTAAGCCATGGAGCCCGGTTTCAGTATTGCTAAACAACACTATGTACGAGGATGCCACAATGGACACAACAACACACTTAACAGAGCCACCGAGGGCAAATCCTCGTCACGGTGCTCAGAGGAGGGGAGAACTGAGGAGCGATGGAGGTGCAAGGGGGGGTAGGATTGGAGGTGACACCAAAGAGAGAGGGGAAAAGACTGACCTGACAGGCCCGGACACGGAACTGCACAGAACGGCTCCGCTGGGAGCCGAGGCACCACCACACTCATATTTCTTTCTCTCAATCTCCACTTCCTTTTATCCTCCCTCTCTCTCTCTCTCTCGCGTGTACCACTTTGACTCGCCTGTCAGGCCGTCTTGCACCCTGTCCGGCCATTTGTGTCTGTCTGCCATCTCCTACGGTTTATCGTTTGTTTTCGGCCTGTTAGCTTTCCTGCCGTCCCGCAAACCTCTTATATTCATGACACATGTCCCGAGATTGATGTCACTGCCCTTGTCTTATTTTCTTTCCCCTCCTATTCTAAGTTTTCTCTGTTTGGACAAACATGCTAAACTTGCTATAGTAGCAAGCGGTAGCAAGCTAAACTAGCTAATTTTAAATTATGGGTGAGGCTTTTTGAAGTAACAAGTAACCTAATCGGTATCTGTTCAGCTAACCCATTTGGGGTGAATTCTGCATTATTATTTCATTGTGTCTGCCAAAAAACAGCAGTCAATATCTCAATTGCCACAGGTTTTAAATTATATTTCTACAGTCTGATGTACGTTCTGTTGAGATGTGATGGTTTTAGCACTATGATTATTCCTCATAAATCTCAAACATGTCATTTAGCCTACGTCCCTCATATGTTGGCATTAAGACTTATTGTGTTCTTGATGACAGGAAGCTTCAAGTTAAGCGTTAATTGGTCAGAAATCCTGCCACTCACTAGCTGTGATTGCGTAACTGACAAATAAGCTTTGATTTGATTCTAAATGAAGGCGGTTTTCCTGAAGTAACATTAGCTCCACGGGGGAAGGAGCTCAGAGTCCTACAGAGGTTAATGGCGGTGGTACCATGTGTGTGTGTGTTGGGTGGGACTCCTTGTCACCTGCACTTACCTATGGGCAAGCTCCTGAAAATTGCTTTCTGATAAAAATAGTGTTCAGCAGCCACGGACCTGGCCCACTTTGTTATCAGCGCACACCGGAAAAGCCTCCCAGCTAGGGAAGGGATGGATACCGTACTGGGGGGGGTTCTGGGGCGGTGGGGCGTAATGTAGTCCCGAGTACACACACAGAAGTAGAAACACACATGCAACACACACATCATTTGTGAACATGTTATCTGCACACACACATGGACATGCTCACACACACACACACACACACACACACGCTCCCCTGTGAAATGTAGCCACCCTCCACATGCGCACAAACACACGTGTCCAGCCAGGTCTAAACAATCTGACAGAGGCAGGCAGACATAATTGGGCCGAACTCCGATACACAGGACTAGAGCCGGCCAGCTCTGGGCAAAGTTGGGCAAAGTAAAAGTTTTAGTCTGCCAAATGACATTGTGGCTCTGTACTTAGATAAACTAATACAGCTCCATTTTAGTCCCTATACAGGGAATTATTGGTCATATGAGGCTTAAAGGTACATGAGTTGCTGATACAATCAGCAATAAATGAGATGGCAATGATTTAGTCTATTCACTGTTTATGAAAGCCGTTCTATTTGCAGGCACTGAAGCATTTCAAGCACCTGAAAACCGTGTTTCTTGGATGCAGATGAGCCACTGTTGAGCCCCATGCGTAAACATGTGACCTCCTTGGCAGGGGGATAAACACTTCTGTATGTAGAAGAGAATAGCTCATTCTGTGCCCACGAAACAATTTGAATCACCATCTGCATCTCACATACGTATGTTAATAAAGATGGCATATTCCTTTTTCATTTTTTTTTTTTTGTCCAAAACCTCACTTAGAGGACTTTTTGAGGAGGGTGAACATGCACAGATATAGATATTCAAATACCGTAGTTTTGTGGTTATCTTTTGATTTCCTTTTCTCATCCCTTGGTTTAACTCCCTCACCTTGGATTTCTATATTTTATCTTCTGGTTCCTCCTCTCTTTGCCCCTTTATTCCACTCCCTCGAATGTACTGCACCGCTCTCCCCTCGGCCGTCGATTAGCCAATCAGTGGGGGTCATGTCTGATCCCATGACTCCCCTGGGCAGGGGATGGAAGCAGCGGGGTCGTAATGAGGAGAGGAGATAAAAGGGCAGGAGGGAGGAGACAAAATGTGACATGAGGAGGGTTGAAGAAGGAAGGATTGACACAACAGGCGAAAGAGGCGAGGAGGCGTGACATAATGAATAGCCACACACAATAGCAGCGTTGCATAATGACTACAATTACAGCTGTCCCCGACGAGCAGCTCAGCTGCTGGATAGAGCGCTGTCCTGCATCCCAAAGAGCTTCCACAGTCCATAAACACACACACACACACACACACACAGGCACACAAGGCACACTGGAGGACAGGCACACCGACACACATGCATGCCAATTTTGCATGCATCTATACACGTGCGCGGACTAAGGCATGCCACGAGCGCGTTGACACAAATGTGTTCTTTTTCTTTTCGCTGTATGGTAAATCCCTCTCGTGGTTCATGAATTTCACCCTGTGCCACTTGTTCTGTCTTGCAAAACTCTTTAATTGGGATGGATGGTCTTTGGTGATACAAAGAGTCGCAACATCCATCATCGCACGGCTTACTGTAACACTGGGCTGCTCAAATTCTCTTTGGAGACTGCTGGAGATAGAATAGGACTGTGTATGTGCGCGCACACGCGCGCGCGCGCGCGTGTGTGTGTGGATGGATGTGTATGCGCATGTGTGGAGTGTTTTCACACAGCAAAAGAGCTCTCTGAAGTATATAGTTCACACGGCCTACCTGCAGTGCTATTGTTTAGAGTAGGTCACTGGAGCTCTCCTAGAACAGAGGTTCACTTAACCTACCTTTGTATCAGCGTACTGTACCACTAGTCACTTTCTCTATGGCTGTGTACTGTATGTTGGTACACTGTAAACCCTAACTTAGCACTCTACAGACAAGATGTTTGCACTAAATGATTTTTGTGAACTCAATAAATTATTATTTAATGACCATTAAATTTCCATATTTAATGACGCTAACACAATTAGCTGCTTTATAGCTTCACAGTTGACAAGCAGTCAATACCCTCGATAAACCTTCAATAAATGACCTCTTGTGAAGTGAGGGCAACAGTTTTACTGTAATACCAACATACACACACACACACACACACACACGGTGTCCGCTCTCATTTGACCTCCCCTCATGGACTATAACTCTCTTTTTCCTTGAGTCAGCTCTCTGCTCTCTTTTGCTCCCCCGATCCCCCTAAGAAGGGAAGAGGTGAAAGACAGAGAGAGAGAAAGAGAGAGAGAGAGAGAGAGACAGCGAGAGAGAGAGAGAGAGAGACAGAGAGAGAGAGAGAGAGAGAGAGAGAGAGAGAGAGAGAGAGAGAGAGAGAGAGAT
>JAODLI010000718.1:0-11804 GCA_027575585.1 Percopsis omiscomaycus | reverse complement strand
AGAAAGAAAGAAAGAAAGAAAGAAAGAAAGAAAGAAAGAAAGAAAGAAAGAAAGAAAGAAAGAAAGAAAGAAAGATTATTAAACAAGAACAGATCAATAAACAGATCAATAAACACCGGTGTACTGTGAGTGTAAACGGCAGGCCACCTTTGTTCTCATTGAATACAGCCAGGGAAGGGGAGGTGCTGTTGGCATCCCACAGTCTCACGGTACCGTCGGCAGAGCAGGAGAGGAGGCGTTTGTGGGCGCTGCTGTACACCAAACCCCACACGGAGTCCGTGTGTCCGCTCAGAGCTCCGCGAAGCACTGACGGATCTGTCACAACAAACACAGGTGTCAGCATGGCAATCTTAAGTAAAAAAATAAGTTATATATGGCTAAATCATAATCAATTAAAAAACAAAACAAAGAAGCATCGGCAGTGGGCTTTCAGTTCTTCTCGATGTATGTGAATGTTGTCAAATGCACAATCATTCTGGGACTTCACAGTGTGTATGTGCGTGGAATATTGTCTGTTGCATGTACCATACGAGTCATAGGGGTCGACGTTGGGATTGGGAGTGTTCCAGCTCTGAATGGTACCATCAACCCCTCCGCTGAAACACTGCTCCCCTGTGCTGCTCATGACCACACACAACACAGCTCCCCTATGGGTACAACAACATAACAACATCAGCCTATGCTGGCTTTCATTAAAAAAATAAAAACAACACTATCATCACCACCATGTTGTTTGCAGTGTGTGATGACATCCCCTGGCACAAATTTTAACCAATCAGATACAGGAATTGCAAGAATCGCTAGTGTTTTCTTCTTCTTTAGGCTGTGCTTACCTGTGGGCTCTGAAGGTGTAGATAGGTTCTACATCTAAAGAGGCACTCCTGCAGAGAAAAGAAAAGATGCTCAGTCTGGTTTGTAAAAAACACCACACATCTACGGGGAGAGAGAGGACAGGATATCCTTACTTCTTGGCAGGTGCAGTCTTCTGAAGGTTCCACATCTTCAGGGTGTGGTCTTCAGAAGCTGTGACCAGGACAGGTTCCACTGGGTGGAAGGCCAGGCCACGGATCCCGTCAAAGTGGCTCCGCAGAGTGAATTTAGGGTTCCAAGTCTTCCTTAGGGCATCCTTATTGTTTCCAATCTGAGAACAAGACATCCAATTTGAAAACAACATCCAACTGGGGTAGGTGAGATGAACAAAAGGTGGGCAGCCAGAGGTTTTTCTCAACATAGGGGTGGTGTATTTTGGGCTCACATACTACTACTTTAATGAGACATCTAATTCAGCAATAGGACACACCAACTACTGAAGCAACTATGTACCACGTCCATGGACTTCAAGGGAGGAGAGGGAATAATTGGGTAAAAAACAATGGCTTTCCCTGGATAGATGGATTCCTTAACGGCTTCAATCCTACTGCCCTTAAATTGCTACTCACATCATAGGTCAGGCTGTCAGCTTCATTGGCCACGGTGAGTCCAGCCAGCTCGCCTAGGCCCAGCTCACTCTCCATGGCCTCGTCACCACCCATAATAAATGACTTCCCTGAGGTTGGCGGGAAGGTTAGCGCTTCCACTGTGAACATTAGAAGCCATGTTTCATTAGGTAACCCTCTAGGTAACCTGTACCAGTTAGCTAGGGCTAATTAACAAATACAATGTTACGTCGACAGTGTTAGCGGTCGGAGTTGATAGTAAGCATGTAGAGGTGACATAGGCAGGTAAGAGAACTAGGTCAGGCCTTATAGGCCTTAGATCAAATGCAACAACATCATCATCATCATCTTAAACTCTATTGCTAGACTCAGAGACAGACCTTCGTCGGGCCGGTTCCCCTCATGCTCAGTGAGCCGGGCCACGCTGGGCCGGGCTTGGGGTGCAGACGGAGGCTGCATGTGGGACACATCCTCAGCATCCCTCAGGTTAGCCAACATGTCCTGCAGCTTGGACCTGTTGGGCCCTGTCAGGTAGTCAGGTAGACATCGTTACTAAACACACACACACACACACACACACACACGGTGATAGAAGAACATGAGCAGATACAGAAAGAAGGTCGACAGTATGAGAGGAAAAGGACTCTGAAAGAAACAATTATAGATGAATGAGGAGAAAAAGAAGCATTAAAAATAGAAGAAAATGAATAAATAAATGGTAAATTGAAGGAGACAGAAAATATAAGTGACAGCAGTGGAGTCCTTGTCAGTTGAACTGAAAAGGTGGAAAGATGTTTAGAGAAGAGTTGTGTGTGAAAGCAGACTTGTTTTGCAGGCTGACTCGATGGAGCAGTACTCCATGTGTACCAGTGGTTTTAAATGTATTTATATGTGAATTGAATGATCTTTAATTAATTGTCTTGGCCAGACTACATTTGTGTACAGTAGGGGTCACGAGAAATTACCCACTTCTTTTTAGAGGTCAAAAAGAATGAAAACCACTTCTCTATACAGCTGGCTGCACCATCGACACGAGGACTAATAAATATGGTATTGGAGAATACCATGGTTGTACCCATAAACCAGGAAATAACCCTCTAATGAGTGCATTCCTTTATATATCCTTAGCAAGTCAGCCTGAAAAACCTCTTAACAGATGATTCCCCTCCACACACACCCACAAAATGTGAAAAGCCAATACAGTGTGAAGAACAAAAACAAGATCTGTGCAGAAAAAGAGAGCCTGAAAGCAATGAGAAACAGCAATGTTCTAATAAAATGTGACAGACTATTTGGGTGAGAGCTCTCTAATCCCATATCATCATTCAATCCCAGTAAAAACCAGAGCTAGGGCCAAGTAACAATGTCAAATCTAAATACTCTTGGAGCGTTATCATCACAATATTATTAATCTGAATGAGTTCACTGAGTCACTTAAATTGCTTTCATTAGAATCAACTTAAAGCAATAGTTACACTATTATTCAGTGAAGTGCGACATGGATGACAGATCATGATTATGGTGAGAATTATGTTAGGATAAGTGGAGAGAAAATTAAACAGATGACACCCAAATGCTGCTACTGCAGATGGAAAATAGGTGGAACTGCCATGAACATAGACATTGACATTAAAAGGCCCCATATAATTCCATTTTGGACGTTTGGACGTTTCTCCCTTCCAGCTGAACATTGCGTTTCAGTTGGTGTTTTTATTTTAATATATTTACATGCCATAACTTGATAGGCTATACGAGTGTCAGAGGTTATTGGTTACAATCCCGAAAAAATGTCCTACCTTGGGCCAAATCTCGTCTTGTCTTGCAGAATTTTGGCTAAACGAGACAGATTTCTATACAGATTATACTAGCCCTTTCAGGTCCCTTCAGACAACACAACTGACCACACAACTGGAAAAACTAAAATTTTATGATAGGGGGCCTTTAACCCTCTTTATATTCTTTAAGCTTAACTTAATGATTGATGGGCTAGACAGCAAACCTTCACAGACTATCAACACAATGAATGACAGATCTGCCGAACGCAAGTTGATCTTATGACCAAACTACTGGTAATACCGGCGCGGCACTCCTAGTGTTAAGCTGAAAACAATGTGCTGGTGGTAAATGCGCCTGCAGTAGCAAAACAGAAACATGAAACAGGGAGTAAAGCATGCAACATACAACATGTATTGACACTGTAAAGTAATGGAGCAACATATACTACGAATACCACATCACATAAATTCATGCAGACAGAGGGGACATTTTACATCAGTGGTTCTCAACCCTTAAAAAGAAGTGGCATGGTACACAGTAGTACCATAATAATGTCTATATAACCACATATATACTGAGTATGTACTAAATAGCATAATAGTAGATTGAAAACAAATCTCAAAATCATCAACTGTCCTAACCCGCTCATTGAGAACCACTGTTCCACAGGACAGGGGACAGGGGAGAGAGGACAGAGCTATGCCAAGCAGAAGGCAGGGAAGGAGCAGCTGAAATAGCAAATGAGAAAGAGAGAGATGTTGGTTCTTGGTCGGAGGTTTTTGGCTGAACTGGTCGAGATCAGGCGCTACAGAGAGAGGAGAGGAGGCAGCAGGCGCCTGTGAGAACTTACTCTTTACCCCCTTTTTCCCCTTGCGCTCCTTTCTGTACTGCTCCTTGAGTTTGGTTATCAGGCCCTGGTCCACATCCCAGGCCTCAGAGATGGGACCCTGCTCGTCCTTCTCTACACAGGGGGACAAAACCAAACCGAGAGGCTGTTCAGGCGCCGCCCTGATCAGTGGCGAGCGGCCGCTGGCCAGGCAGGGTGGGTGAGCGTGCAAAAGAGCGCTCTCTCTCAGCCACACTCTCTCCTGAAGTGTCGTGGTTTTTTGTGGCGTGGACCCTACACTGGGGAGGGTCTAGCCCAACAACTGAACACCAAGAGGGAGATAAGAAAGCCTCAAGGAGAGCATTAGGCTCTGCTAGATCAGAATCCTGAATCCTCATTTACCCTGAGACGCAGCGTGGTCTCAGAGTTTCTTTTCTAACTAAAGAAGGGGACAGGGTGGGGAAAATGTCAACTGGGGAGATCTTCCATCTGGACACGTGGATTACTAAATTGTGGTAAACCAAATAATACCAACAAATTCATAATTGTGGGTTAGCCTACGTAATACCAGACTGTTTAATACCCATTCATTATATCATATAATGATTAACGATTAAAAATGATTAAAAAACAAACAAAATAAAATACACTCAATGCAATCCCAGGGGTCTGTTCGTATTAGTCCAGCTGTCCAGATACATGGGAACACCTCACAATGACATCAACACCCGTTCTTCTGCTTTTAGCCCTAGGCTTTAGTCCTAGGCTTTAGCCCATAATCAAGGAGGCAGGCTGACTCAGTGGGACACCAACAACAGGAGTGGAACAGACATAGTGGTTACAGGCCGGCTATGGGAACACACAGTGTAAGAGTTCACAAACACTGAGTTAAAACACAGAAACTCCAAGCGTCATGATTCTAATGAATGGCTCACAGAATGATGTGTGAATGAGAGTACTACATGAACAATCACTAAACAAATGAGCACGTGGACGTTGGATTAAGACATTACACTCCTGCTATGTCTCTAAAGATGGTATATCTCTATAGTGAGAATTGTGAAATCCTCAGAGGCCCCCTGACTTACCCCAGTCAGTGCCGTCCCCTGGGCCCCGCGACTCGGGCGAGGTGTCCATCTCATCAGGGCTGGAGAGGAAGTCGAAGCCCTTCAGGGCCTCCTCTGCATCTGGGTCCTCACTAGTGTCCATACTGGCTGGCGTTGAGGAGGTCGAAGCAGGCTTCTTCCTCATGATCTGAAATAATGTCGCAGGGTCACTACAACAGTCAAACTATGGTATTATCTTTACTGTATCCTCATACTGACAGCTCCTCTATAGCTCACACTGTCCTCTACCAATCCCTATATAGGATGCAGGATATACAGGATGCCTGGTTGAGACAACAACCCCCCCCTTACTGATGTGACAATGTTCCCCAACATCTTTTTGCAATGTCCCTATCAGAGGGTACAGTTAGGTTTTCCATATATGTGCAGGTGTGTGTGTGCGTGTGTGTGTGTGTGTGTGTGTTAGCGAGAGAAAATGAAAGTAGAAGGTTTCTTACCGTCCTTGATTCCATAATAGTCCGGTCCTTCCCCTCACTGTCCTCTTCTTCGTCTTCATCGCTGAACTCTGCTGCAGCGCTCTCTATGAACTTAAAGGCCTCCAACACTGCGCTAGAGTCGGAGATCTCTGTTTTCCTGTTAAAGCACAACAGATACACGAACACTTGCAACGGTATCCCACAAGTTAACAATACTGTGAATAGGCTTAAAAAAAACAAAAAACAACAACAATAATAATACCCCACACCGATTAGACAGCCTCCGATTAGAGAGTACGTACCCTCTGGTCCCCATGCCCTTTGTTGATGTGTCGGTCCCATTGACCAGGGGCTCAGTACTGGCCTTGTCACCTGTTCTCGCCCCTCCATCTCCAGTCAGGCCCAGCAAGGCCCTCACCCGCTGGGACTTGACGTCCAGGATGGTGTCTGTGTAGCCCACCTCCTGCAGGTACCTGAAACGAGTCCAGTCAAGTCAAAAATGCAACGTGTCTAGTTTGGATCTCAAGATTCCACACGTTACATGTTTGTTTGTGGCGGTGCATCTGTTAAATTCACAAAAATTCACACATTATTCATCCATTAATGACAACAACAACATTGAGGCAAATAAGCTTAATATTAGGGCAAAGAAAGAACGATTCTTTTGTTGCTCTTCTTTTAGTACAGATACCACGACAACAGGCAACAGAACTTGTTACTGTCAAATGTGTAATGTTCTCTGGCACTAGGCTAGTGATCAATGTCAGCTGTGCTGAGGCATGTGGAGTCACTCATGCTGCATTAGAGCTCGCCTGCAGGGAGATCCGGGAACGGAAGCAATACGAGCAGGCTCCCGGCTGTGGGGGCGGGGGGTGTTTTAGCACGTTATTGATCTGTCGCTTGACACACACCCTTGCATAAATTGGCTGGCTCATAAGCCAGCATGTTGGGACAGATGATGTGCGAGGCCGCCTGATCAGAGAGGAAACCAGAGTGGGTAATGACTAGCAGTGTCCAGGTGAGGGAGCTCTTCACTCTAGTTTCTTCTGGCAGGCTGACTGGCTATTACTACTGCTGGCACAGCCGTAGTAATAGCCAGCCAGCCCAGTAATGTCTGACACCAAACCTCAACACCACTAATGCAGCCAATGACATTTACAAACTTCTGAAAAGCCTGAATTGGGATAAAGTGCATCCAAGCACTGTGATATTTACCCACGGTGTAGAAACACTGTGTGCGGGGAGATGGTAGAGTGATAATAAAGACAGCATGTGTACTCACTGTCTGAGAAGTTGGCGACCTTGTTTCCAAGACAGCTGATTGTTGAATGACCCAAGGGCCTCGTTTTCATTGGTCTCATCTGCGGGAGAGGGAGGGAGGACACAAATCACAATGCAGCCCACCCCAAGAAAAATAGCAGTCACAAAAATCCCAATGTCAACAAAACCAGAACATTCCGGCATGCAGAAAGCATCCAAGTACATTTACATTTAAGCATTTAGCAGACGCTTTTATCCAAGGCGACTTAAAATTAGTAGCCTACATTTGTTAAGTAAAGTACATGTATATATTTCATTGCTTGCTCTAAATTGCAGTGTAGAATATTATTGAGGTATAGATACTTGGTTATATAATTAGGGGATGTTACAATTAGGTCATTTAGCAGGACCACTAGACTATCCTGCCCCCTGTTGCTATGTTTAGATGCTACAGTATGTGTCAAAACACCTTGGAAGGTTTTCCTTAAACTACCTTCAATTGTGGCTAAGGCTGCCAGACTACTGGCATTACGTCACTGAGCTAGGAATGAGTTATAATCAACTGTAGTTAGATAGTTGGGGTTTGGAGCTAAATAACTTTTCTAAAAAAACTACAATAGCTAACCCACTGCCAATATAGACTATAGACGGCAGCAGATTTAAAACTCATTAGCAGCAACATGAGTGTTTTTTTTAGAAAGAACTAAATGGATTCCCCTCATTGTGGAACAGTTAATGTTATTGATGCATTTAAGCACATTTAAATAGGCTGCTCTGTGCTCTAACATGTTCCCTACTCCCTAGAAAGAGCAATAAAGTGTTGTTACCCAACACCATGTACACTAGGAGCTAAACGAACAACCGCGCATGCTACCGGTGCGTCGGCAGGGAGATAGAGCTATTGAAACGAGAGAAGGATAGGAGTTTGTGTGACAGGGCTTCAGTCAGTCCTAAATCTGGGTCATGCCTAATTCAGGAGGTTGAGGAGTGGGCAGGTGTGCCATCACGTGCATACAAACACCTCCCTCCTCGCCTCTGACTAGCACCTCTCCTCCTCATCAACACTTCAAGGGCCTTGCTGCCTGCTACAGCTTACATGAATAGACATGAGGAAGGAAACATTCATATCTGACTAATGATGGGAGAACAGTTCAATGGAGAATTATAAATAAATAAAAAGGAACATAAATTCTAGTGTCATATGTAGATAGATCACCAATAAGATACTGGGTTGATAACAAAGATATTTATTAATAAAAAATAAAAATAAATGATAAATGAGTGACCTAAAGGATCTCCCAATGTGGTTCGGGCTTAAATGAAGGATGACTAGTTCAAATCTTAACTGACGATAGCTACACAATGGTCCACCAATAATGGTGTAACGCTACACTGTATAATGGAATATTGGTGTTTCTTAGTTAAAGCCAAGGCAGTTAATGTTTAGTTGCCCGTTGCTAGAATTAGCCGTGAGAAAGCCGTGTGATTGTCTCCCCAACGAACTGTACTGTTACACCTCAGGAAAGCATGCTGTGGTGAAACTATGAAAGCAAACAAGTACATGCACGTTTTTTCCCTCTCACATGTGGGCAAGTCCTGTCATTTGGGGTATGTGAACAGAACAATCCCAGTGATTCAGTGTGCAGAGGTGGAGGTAGCGTGCCGGGCTGCTGCAGACTTACCAGAGTCATAGCTGGGCGGCTTCATGTCACCTTGGTTCAGCTCCGCCCCATATTTCAACTTATGGTACTTTGCTCTAGAGGTAAAAAAAAAAAAAAAAGGGGGGGGGGGTTATGACAGAAATAAGCAAATGCTGCTGATCACATAGGGTTTGACATAATGTGACTGAACTAAAGGCAACGCGGCAAAATAACGAACACATATTTGTGTTTTGATGAATGTATATCACTAAGTTTCAGTGATAGCAATAGTCTGTGGATTTACTGTCCTTATCTAGCCAATCTTATATAATTGGTTATTAACTGTTAACTGATGAGCTAATAAATCTACTAGTAGATGTAATTCACAAGACTTCCACCTTCCTTAAGGCTGGAATCAACTTGATCGGTTAAATAAAAAAATATTCCCATCGTTTATCGACATTTTCATTCTCAATAACATATTTTTAATGTGCCTACAAAGCTGATTGACTGGTAATATGGGTGTTTAGGTTCCAGCTTCAGTTTGTAGAATTAAACTGATGTAGATTTGTATTAAAGCTTGAAATATAGGCTACCTTTAATGAAATTACATACTACTAGTTAAAACGGAGATAGGCTTGTAGACACATTAGACATTTTTTTATGAGAAACTTTGGAAGTGAATGGCGGATGAATACAACCTAGTTGCCAGTATCACACCTATTCATGGCAAACATATTAATGACTTACTAGCGAGTTAAGTGAACTACAAAGTCGAGGGTTTTACAAAGGTTCAGTATGGCTTTGACGTGAAGATCGAGCAGACCAACAACAATGTTTGACCTGTGCTGGTGGCTGGTTGTATTTCAGTTAGGCTGCTTTAATGATATTGGAGAATATAAAAACTTCCCGGAGCAACATGCTACTTCCAACTCAATTCAACCTTCCGAAATGGAAAGGAATGCCTACAAAAACATTTTACTGGGAAGTTGAATTGGAAGTAGTAATAATATAATAATAATAATAATAAAAAATACTACTCCCACACCTGAGTGACTTGTATTTCTCTCTACTCCTCCCCATACAGCTCTCATAGGCTGTGAGCTGGGGCACAAATCTGGGAGCGCAATCTAGGAGTGTACCTTTAAGCACCAACCCATTGTTTTTGGTGTAAATCTTTGGATCAGCTATTACCCACAATGCACCCCACTGCTCTTCCCTATTGCAGAAAAAAGCACTTAATCAAATCGGCAAATTCCTTTTAAATTAGGAACACCCTGAATCTAGAGACACATTCCTCATTCATTTTAGAAACCTTTTGAGACATGACCTGTTGCTAAGCAACGAGCGAAGGCAGTCGTCTTTCTGAGTGAAGGGCTGGCCCTGAGGCAAAGCCCTTGGTGACGTCACTGGAGAGAAATAGCTAAATATACACTACAAAACAGCTAGAAGAGCATTTCACATGCAAGAAAAATAGTACTACTCTCAGAGACGGCAGATACATCCCATCCTGACATCTGTCTAACTGTCTGTTGTACTGGGTCATGGCCCCAGGTAACCTACATACACTTGCATTCCCGTTCTCTCTCTCAAAGCTCTTAGACCATTTTTCCATGTTTTACCCTCTGAACTTAACTACTTAACTTAGTTTTAATCCTTTTTTCCACCCACAAAATGCTTTGGTGATCCCCATTTAATATAGCCTGATTAATATTTATCAGCTACACATTATGGAGAAGTCACAGTCTAGTGTCAGTCTAGTGGCTTATGAGCAAGTCAATTAAAACAATAGAGAGTTATATTAGATTCCCCCCACCCTTAAGGTTATGAGATATCAATAGAATATTTCGTTGGCATATTAAGCCTTTGAGAAATGCAATATGTTACAGCTTTATTCACAGCTGTGCTCATGTCACGTGTTCTGATAGAATGCCTTATATATGACCGCAATGTATGGTGGCTTCATTTGCAAGTCGCTTTGAATGAATCTGAATCCTAGCGAATGACTTGAATGTTTAAACGTAAATCTAGAGAGAATTATTTAGAGCCAGACTGTTATCACCGTCCTGCTGTCCTTTAATCCAAATCCTTTGCACGGTCCAGGCAAGTATCTGCCTTT
The DNA here is from genome assembly GCA_027575585.1 of Percopsis omiscomaycus. NCBI lineage: Eukaryota > Metazoa > Chordata > Actinopteri > Percopsiformes > Percopsidae > Percopsis > Percopsis omiscomaycus. The sequence continues at coordinate 1,204 of JAODLI010000718.1, read as the reverse complement.
CTGCGGGAATAACAGGTTTAATATGAAACGCACAAGCAGTGGAACTTGAGACGCTGTGACCCGTTTTGTAACCCAGGACTAAAGAGGAGCAAAGAGAAAAGGGAAGAAATTGTGACATCATCTCCATCTCCCCACCCCTGGAGGTGTGTGTGTATATGTTTAAAACGCAGCATGTGAATGTTTCGCCACCTGGCGCATAAGGAATGGGGGGGGTCAGACTAAACCACTCTGCCATTTTATGGACACATGGGCAGGGCAGCGGCATGACCTTGCCATGCCTGGAAAGAGAGAGAAAGAGAGAGAAAGAGAGAGAAAGAGAGAGGAAGCACTCTCATCTCCCCTATCGGCCCGTCCTTCCTTGGAGGACAGTGCAGTGTCATCAGTACGAGCCAGCAGACAAAGCCCTCCTGCATACACAGACTCTGGTGCACAGACACCCCACCGCTGCCACTCAGGGGATTTTCTCCAGTCCATTATTGCCTCTGCTGGCTCCAGCTGAGACACAGTCACCGGGGGGGGGGCACATGATTCAAATAAAAATGTAAACTGCATTTTGAGTAAGAAATTTAGTCTTAGTGTTCTAAGCACATGACAAATGTGTATATTTCCTTAATTACACCAATATTTTGCATGGCAAACAGTTTGTACCGACAGAAAAAGTATTTAAAAGATCGCTGATTGTATTGACGCTGTCTGAACAACCAGGAAGTGAAGCTCCTGAGGACTGAGGAGTGTTAAGTTGTTGTCTTGTTTAATGTTCAAGGTCGTGTAAAAAAAAACGGAATTTTTTTAACAATGAAATGAAAATCTGAAGGACGTCAGATTAGAATACTATGGGGGATTGCGCGATCTACCGTAACTTTAAGTTACGAGTGTGAATTATTATATATTATAATTGAATGTACAGTTGGATTAATGCTAAATGTATATTTTACAAAGATCGTTGCCATCAGTCTATTAACATCATTTCATTGCTACCCTCTCCCTCAGTTGCGCTGCTTCCACTAATATTATATAATGATGGTATTACGCTCATATCAAAAAAATATGCACATGTCCAACTTCATGTAGCCTCCTGTGTTGTGTTTTGGACTTTGACTTTAGACTGTAATGTGTTGGTTGCTAGTGCTGCATGGTCTGTGTTGCTGGTTGTATTTAGACTCTAAATTGCCACAAACATGCAGACCAAACTTGCCTCTAGATT
>JAODLI010000717.1:0-10000 GCA_027575585.1 Percopsis omiscomaycus | reverse complement strand
TTTTGCTACTACTTAAACCTCACTCATATCAGACACACACAGACCGTTAAACACACACACACACAGACCTCAAACATACCCGCCACCCACACAGACCACCAAAACACACACAGACATCTTCATATGCCAGAGCTCAGAAACTCACTCTAGTCAGCACTTCTAACCTCGCACCCACTCAAATCACACAGACACACAGACACACACACACACACACACACACAGACCTACACAGTGAGCCTCTACCAAGAGAAGGGTTCATCTAACTCAACAGAATTTGTCCTCGGGGTTATATTGTACATGTGTGTCTTAGTGGAAGTGTTTAGAGTATGCATGGTCTGACCTGTGTGTGTGTGTGTGTGTGTGTGTGTGTGTATGCATGTATTTGTGTGTGGAGGTGTGAATGGAGGTCTGTTGTACGGCCTGCGGTTGGGACAAAACAGTCTGTATGGTCTGCATGGGCCATACGGTGTGTGAAGGGGGGGGGGGGGGAGCAGAGGGAGAGAGAGACACAGTTTGATTGATTTGATTTTAATAGGGCAGAAAATGTTAATTATCTCATACTGTCTAAATCCACAATAACAACTGCTACATGAATCAGTTTAGATAATTGTATATTGATGCTATAAAATGTATATTGTGTTATTCCATGGCAATAAAGCTGAAATTGAATTAACTTTATTTTTTAAACGCTTTATACCTTAAGTTGGTTAGTTTTGCATAGGCCTACAGTAGTAGACCACTTGTAATATGCCTAGTTGCAATAGGCTGATCATTGTAATAGGCACCAGTAGCCTACCTGACATAAGTCCTTGAGTGTTTAGAAAGGCGTCCCAAATAAAATGTATTATTATTATCATTATAAGTGTAGTTACAAGATGCATGGGTTAAACGTGAAGTTTAAAATCAGTCACAAAGTCTCTTTGTAACTACACTCCATGCAACCCATTCACTCCATTCACCTACCTATAATAAAACGTTAGACTACATCACTATATGGTAGAGTGGTGCACTTTTGAGCCCTGACATGCAGGCAGACAGGCCATATGGTCTGTTAGTCAAGGACCACACAACGGTGAAAGTAGGATGTCCGTCCAATAGGCACAAACCACAGCAGATCGCGTATATGACCGTCATATTCACAGAGAAATGTGTAACCCATGTGCTGATTTTCTTCCAGTGTCTCAGCTCAATTAGTAACGTTACACGTGTAATGGCAAAATGGTCACCCCGACCGAAATAGTTGCCAACTATTTGGACTGGTTGCAAAGGTCTATGTATTAGCAATTAGTGGGAGTAGGATATGTGCTTTAATGCTTTGTTATCCCTTTGTGCTGGCTATTTTCTTGTTTTCTTTTCTGAACATAGTCTATTAGGTCATCATACCATCTAGGCTTCTATTCCATTCAAATATTTAGCTAATTGTTGTTTTGGTAGGCTACTTCTGCTAACTGCTTTTGTCCAACCGAAAGGACCAGTAGCATAGGCCTAGACTAACTAGGCTATAGGCAAATGAACACTTTCGGCGGAGGGAGGGTACGGTGGTAGAACGGTACGGGGCTCAATTCTGGCACCACACCTGTCTGCATGGCCACTATCATCGATAGCCAGTAGCCTACTCACCTCTGTCCCGCGGGCTGCGTGAATTCACCGACTCCCGTCGCCCCCTTCCCCCCCGACGTGGCCGTGCGTGTTGCTCCAGTTTGGCGGCGAAGCGTCCGTTAATCCATCTCCTGCTGCTTTTTCACGACTCGAGTCACCCCGAAATCCCCAAGCCAAGCCCCCCCGATACCGAGACGGCTCAAGATATTCCACGGATTCCCCAAGAACGGAGAGAGTGCAAGAGAGTGAGAGGAAGGGCGAGGGAGAAGGAGAGGAGAAGGGATGGATAGAGAGAGGGGAAAGAGGGGTGTTGATGGTGAAAAGTCCGATTTTCGCCACTCGGATGGTCTGTCGCGTCTCCCCTCCTTCCTGGGTCCAGAGGAACGAAGAGACCGGCTGGCTTCACGTGGGTCCGCTCAGTTCCTCCCCTTTCGTTGCACCTGCAGGGGATTTTACCGTGAGAGGTCTCTGAGATTAATAAAAGCTGTATTTTCTTCACTTGAGGAACGGTGAGGCATCAGTCATGTTTTTTTCGGGGACGCAGTCAGCTCAGCTTCTCGATGAGTAGGCTACACACACACAAACACACACACACACACATACACACATGCACACACACACACAAAGGCAAGGGGGCGAGTGGGGGCGGGGGGAGACAGGGGGAGGAGAGAGGGAGTGTGTGTATTTGTGCTTATAGGGGGAGGAGACAGTCTGGTCCACGCGCGCGCGCACACACACTCAGAGAAACCCACGCGCTCACACTGCTCTGTTCCTTGCTGAAATTCCTGATTCGGGGTTACCACCATGAGGCGACCAAGACAAAGAGGAGGCTTCTGAAATGTGTGTGTGCAACACATGTATGTGCGTGTGTGTGTATTTGTGTAGCTGGTGGCGAGGAGGTATGTGTGTTTGCGTAAAGGAAGGGGGCGTTTTCAGAGAGATATTTGACTTGGGTAGAATTAGGTAGCCTATAATTAGATACAACGTGTCGAGCAGATTGTCCGCTCGCGTTTCTATTAATAAAATTATATTATTAAACAATGAAGTTCATATTTTGTTCATATTTTAGAGGTGGTCAGGTCGCTACTAGCCTATCTTTCTCCCTCTTTGTTTGTTCGAGGGTGTGGCGGGTCTCTGACCACGCGCCTCACCGTGGTGCATTTTAATTCCCACGAGGACGGGTGTGCTTGCGGGGAGGACCACGAACACGCGCCATATAGTCAGAAGCACATCACTATGATTCAGTGAGTCATCATGAATGGCAATGCGGCAATTATAACATCAAAGACCCTCGTGCAAGCGAGCGTGCGTCTGGGAGTAGGCCTATATGTTTATGTGTGCGGGAATGCACGCCAGACGGGCCGGGTGAAGTTCTGTAGCCTAACCTTAGGACTCCTGCTCTCACGGTTATAAATTCTGTATAGGCGCTAAACGTTAAACCGTCTACATTTGCCGTTCGCCTACTCTGTCTCTAGTTAATTCGCTCTCATTCTCTCTCACCCACATGCCAGATATCGATAGAGTTTAATAATAGATGTCGACGAAGGTATCTGATGATCCTACACCTGCTAGTTGCCGTTAGCGGAGGCCATTTGGTCTCCCTTTCGTTTCGCTCTACACACTAGAACCCCCTGACTCCTCGCCCACCATCCTCCCGCTCTCTCTCTCTCTCTCTCTCTCTCTCTCTCTCTCTCTCTCTCTCTCTCTCTCTCTCTCTCTCTCTCTCTCTCTCTCCGTCAGTGACTTTATTCCGCGGCGGTGCTCAGTGCTAAATGAATGGGGTCGCCCCAGTTTACTTTCGATCCTTTCGTCGGTTGCCAGGGAGCTTTCTCTGGTTCTCTGAGGTATACTCAGTTCCCTCCCTGTATCCCCTCATCTCCCCCTTCTCCGTCTGTCTACCCCCACACACAGGACCCCCTCCAATAATAGCCTAGGCCTACCCAACACTTGGTCACAGCTGGCAGCAGCTAATAAACTCATCACTCACATTCCCTGGCTCCTATTTACCTACTAGACAAAGAGAGAGAGAGAGGTTGGGAGACAGAGAGAGAGACAAAGAATGAGAGTGATTCTGAGAAAAATTGAAAATGACAGCTACAGATTCCGTCGCTTTTAATTCCTGTTTGATAATAATAGTTATCATTCACATTCCTTGGATTGAAAAAGTGCGAGAGTGATAGGGAGGGCATGGTCTGGAGAAAGAGAGAGAGAGGGAAGAGAAAGAGAGGGAGAGAGAGAGGGAGGAGGAGTTCAGGAGGGAAAAGTCTTCTCCAAGACCTTTTCTTGCTGAACATAGGTGCAGTGCCTCTGTCCCCATGGCGACGCTGACTACACCCTTATGCACGCAGGCTCCTTCACAACATTGTGCCGTGCATTCTGCACAGCATGGAGTTGCACTGCCTTATCAGCACTCTTTCCTCCTGAACCTCAGCTGGATGGTAATTGGTTGCCTGAGGGAGGCACATTGGGGAATCTTAAGTTTGATTAAAATTCCTCCTGACTGTTCACACATACTGTATGACCCAGTTACCCTGCATGCACACACACGGGTCATTCCCACCCAGCGACACACACACTATTCTATGATTGGGTTCTGATTTATTTTGTTTTTTACTACCCATTCAGCATAGAGCAGCCTGACAGAGGCCATTCTTTGTTTCATTACTACAAGGAGGGTCCAGCGAGGTGTGTCTGTGCTGAGGAGGGTCTGAAGGGAGATGCGGTGGGTGGGGGGCATCTTTGACTTCATCACCATGTGATTATCCTCATTTTATACACTGTGTTTGTCGCACAGTTAGTAAATTATCATCCCACAGCCCCCATCTCACGCTCTCTCGTACAATTCCAACTTCCCACTCGCTGTTCGCTCCTCTAACATGAAGACTTGTATCTGGATGCAATGTCAAATCTCAGGTTTAAGTCATGTGTCAAGCTGGAATGTAGATTTCAATAAAATGATCTGCACACTTTCTGCTAGTGCCTTTATTGCAGTATTTTTAGACTGCAATAAAGGTTCAAGTGCCACCATGTGGCTGAAAGATTTCATTACATGACACACAACCACGCCATTTGGCCGTAAGGTGGAGTAGTGGCACAGAATGTCCCTCTAGTGGTTTCACCAGCAATTTGATGTTTCCAAACAAACCTTTCTAGCATATAATTGGTTTACAGAATGGAATCATATCCAGATTCCTGCTGAAACAGCTGTGCTGTGCCCTGGTCTTCCTGCTGCAGTCCTACTGATGGGGAGATAGCCAAGTCTCATTTTTTAGATGGACTGTCCTCATGGACTGCATGGCTGTCCTCCATATAGGTTGGATATTATAATGTGATGATGTCATTGAGGGACTATGGGCCTAGAGGGCTGGAAGAAGATATATTTTGCCTGTCCCTCCCTCTCTCTGTCTCTCTCTCTCTTCCAGTGTGGACTCCATGTGGACTGGGAATTAGCACTAAAACAGCACCCCCACAGTTTTTATCAAACTGTTAACATTATATTGCATACATGTGTATGTAATGTTTGGCATCTGTTCATCTGTTCTCTATACTGCACTATATACTATATATCTGTTGAAATTAAATTGTGCAGTTTTAAGAGATGTGTTAGGCCAACAGAGAATGAAATATCAGTTCATCAATGTATGATGCATAATGGAAATATATAATTTGAGTTATCAAGACTGTAGTAAGGAGGCTATATCCTAGCAGTAGATGGATTGGAGTCTGTCAAATATTCGTAATCATTTAACTGTTTAACCATTCCTGCTTCTCGTTTACTCTCAGCACTCTTTTCTGCTTACACTCGAAGTGGCAAATGTGGTAATGTAGTTAATCAGTATATAAATGTTTATTTCAAAACATGAGAATGGTCATTATGATAAAATTCCAATAATATGCAGATACAATTTTTTATAACAGGTAAATTCAAAATTATTTGTTGAAATATCCAATCCTACAAGGCCCTCCCAGACAAAGTCCTCATAGTTTTCAATCTCTTATAGACACCATGGCAAGTTAACACGACCACCTCACACCACAGCAACGCTTGAAATGTTTAAATTTACAACTCTACCATCATAACAAACTAATGCTCTGTGCAGCTATTTCTCAGTCAGTGTCACACAGCCCTGAATCAGTAAAAGTTACAAAAACAGCTTAATGTGTTGAGAGACTCATACAATACTGAGTTTCACAAACTATTAGGCGACAATATTGTTTAGTGCCAAAGCAATTCCATAAAGGCATTGATTCCTGTTCCTGATCTTTTGCAACTGCATGAAACAGACATGGATACAATATCCTATTACTGTTTTATAGGAAAGTGTGTTGGTTAAACTAACCAACTAAGTATTCATTGTCCCTTGTGTGTAAGGACACAAATTAACTCAACTTTCGCTCAATAGCCACGGGAAGTAGGGATGCAACACCCTCTAGTGGTTCATGACCAAACTGCCATTATACCCCAACATGGCATTGGCCTTTTTCATTTATCTCTCTAAAATGGCTTTGGCCTTAGTAGAATGCCTAGGTATCACTTAAATAAAATAAAAATACACCAAATTCAGTTGTATTGGCGTTTTCTAGGCCTTCCTGTGTGCACGAAGCAAAGCACAGTCTGTGAAACATGATGTGTATTTATTATGCCTTTGGAATGATGCTGTTTAGAAATCTAGAAATGTAGAATTTTTTTAAAGGATTGTGAATCTAAACAGGAAACAAAGCCTTAAATGGCTTGAAAACCCACACAGGAATGGCTGATTAGAACACTTCTCAGGACTGTCTGGATGGAGCTATTCTACACATTTTCTGAAGTCAGCAAACTGCATCTACTCAAGACAGCCAGTCACAAAGCTGTCAGCTGCCCGGCCTTCACAGTTACAGCACAACTGACATAGGACTGTCAATCAAAACAGAACACGAGAAGATGTCTAATCAGTCAAGGGTTTCCTTATGCCTTAAAATAATAATTTCATGATAGACAATTGCAATATATGTAAGTTGATATGTGGGTGTTACCTGTGCGGTTTTAGCTAGCTTTGATAGGTTTGTTGTTTATATGCAAAGGCTTATTTTTGACTGCTCTTGCAGATGGTTTGTGTTCTTGTAGGTCTGTTTAGCCAGTGTAACAGGTTTTCCCTAAGCTGATAGGCATTATTTACTTTCAAATTTATATAAATTATATCTTGACTAATGGGGAAATTTAAAACCACACACCACATTAGCCTCGCTGATTTTAGCTTCAGATATATTTTCTTTGAATCGACTAATTAAATCCTTCAAGTTGTAGTTGAATGTCTTCTTGACGTGGATAGAACGTATTATGTGACACAAAGTAAACATTAGGGAGCCAAGGTAGCATGTCATGTAGTTGTGATGAGCCCTCAAGAATCCACAGACGTCCTCCCGCGGCTATGCAAATATCCACTGTCTAGGACACTCTTGCATTGCAATACTCAGGGGTTCACAGAAATACAATCAAGTTCCAGTGTTCACACTTGGTTGGTTGGCTTTTGTCCTCTCCAAAGTGTTCACAGTACGTGATAGGTTAGCCTTCTGTCTGTCAAGGCTAGCGGTGTTCCGTGATTGGACAGTTCTCCCTCTTTCACTGCTAATGCCAGGACCTGGTTGGGTGACTCTACCTCGCTCCAAGCTGGAAGAAGTACGCGAGTGGACAGTCCTTTCCCCCGTCAACGTATTAACAGGACGGGATTGGTTGGCTCTCCCTCTATCCAGACTGTTAACAGTGTTTAATTGAGTGCTTCTGCCAAGCTCCACAGTGTTCAGGCCAGCTGATAGATTAGGCCTCCCGGCCTGCTGATTGTTCAGGGTTTGCAGTTGGCTGGTCCTGTCCCTCTCAGGGAGTTTTGGCTGAGTGGAACCACTGACCGTCTGTATCTTCTGCCTGTCTCTCTCCCTCTCCAGACTTGTCTCCCTGCGGCCCTGGCCGCTCCTCTCTCTCTCCAGGCTGCTCTGGATCTCTGCTCTCCTGGCCAGGGCCTCTCTCAGCTGGGTACGAAATGTCTCTATCCTCCCTTGGAGCTCTTGGAGCTCTCCCTCCCACAGGCAGGCCTGTGTGGCTCTGCTGCCCAGCGGGGAGAGCACCAAGCCCGGGGAGGTCAGCGTCGATACTGGGCCTCCGTTAGCGTGGAGGCTAACCTGGGGAGAGGCGCTAAATCCACCCAGGTTGCCGAGACCCAAACCTCCCAATCCCAGGCCGGGGCGTCCCACCATGCCAGGCCTTCCGCGCACCGAGGCAGTGTGGGTACGAAGGCGGTAGCTGTGCAGGGTCTCTAGGTCGAAGTGCACACGCTTCTCTTTGGGCTCGTGGGACGGCGAGGAGGTGTTAGTGGTGTCTCCCGCTGTCTTAGCAGTGGGGAGGGACAGAGGAGGTGAGGGGGGAGAAGACTGGTGCTGTTTTCGATGGAGGGTACAGTTCTCTGAAATGCAAGGCGAGGGGCTGGGAGAGAGACAGTACAGCTCCAGTTATTCACTGTGATTTACATAAAACAGTGGTTGTCAAATTATGGGTCAACCCCCCAAGGGGTTGCAAGAGGTTGTAAATTGATTTCAACCTCCCTATAAGCCTCCCTAATCTATTTAATTACAGAATTTAATATATATATACAGAATTTAATATATATATATATATATCATATAATTTTATCTTTGTATGATTATCTTTAATAAATGTGAAAATACTTTAAATGCTGTTAATGGTGGTTCATACTGTAAATGTTTATGCTGCTATGTGGGTTTCAAGCTTCTTCTTTTTGGGGGTCAAAGGTGAAAATGTTTGATAACTACTATATAAAATATGCTTTATTTTAACAAGAGCAACCATGAAGGAATTTTAGATACAGTCAGAATTTCAGACTTGCTCATAAAGAATTTATGTTTACCTTCTTCAAATATAACCCTGTATACATAAATAAGTGGACTATTCTGAATTACCATGGAAACAGACGGACCTCAAATCCCAACAGCAAATAGACTGAGGTATTGACGTTCTGACTTATATGTTAATAATGTTTAGCTAGGTGTAAGTTTATCTCTACACTAGGTTGAATGATAAGGCTTTTAACATACTATATGGATTACAAACATCCTTACTTTTGGTCCAGGCCAGTTAGCTCCTTCCCTACGTCTTCATATGTGGAGTGAAGGGCTCTATGAATTTTCTGCAAGAAGAGATCAAAGAAAGACACTCTTCACTTCCCAGTCTGTGTGTCCTTGTGAGACATGATTGACATACTAATATTTCAAAGGTTCCTTACCAACCCCCCAAAAATCTATATTTTAGAAGAGGTTGTATTGGATAGAGCCTTAGAATGCATAAGAATGCAAAAAAAACAAAAATAAAATAAAAAATAAAACATCCAAGTCACATAACAGAACAGTCAAAAAGGCAGAACAATTGACACGTGAGTCATTCCAAATCTCGTGACCGCAAACACACAAAGCATCTCAAACTGGCAAAATAACATTCTTTGACAATACCATAAGTACCTCGTCTGGGTGTGAATAGATATTTTAGTTGGGTATATTTCAATAGGGATAAACAATATTTTGGTTTTATAAGTCCATTGTTACCAACTTCTTTTTGTCTTACTTTGTTTTCTTATTACACACCATACCCCAAAACAAGAAAAGAGTTAAAAAAGTCATAAAATTAATGAGGTGTGCAGCTCATCTCATCCCATCTCAACAAACAAAGCAAAATAGCAAATAAATAGCTCCACGCTGAAACTAGCTTCAAACACTATCATGTATCACTGCTGATAAATACCTTTAAAACATCTCTATGTATTATACATGTTTTATGCTTTTAAAACTCAGATTCGCTATCAAAACATTTAGTAGCATGATAGGTCCTTGATCAAATCTCTGGTGTCTGCACACTGTGCTCTTCTCTCTGACAATGACCTCTTTTGAACAGCAGAGGGCACACCTTACACACAGTAAAAACCATATGCATCCCTGAAAATGGCTCACCAATAGCAGTGTGCTGGTGTGTGCCTGTGTGTATGTGTATGTGTATGTGTGTGTGTGTGTGTATGTGTGTGTGTGTGTGTGTGAACCCTGGCGTTTGTGTCTGTTTACTCACCTGGCTGGTGTGGAGCCAGTACTGCAGTGTGTGTGTGCGCCGGAGGCGCGGGATGACCAGGTGGTAGAAGGTGTGTTCACCTGCCAAGGTCAGCAAGGCTCCGCCCACTCCAATACACAACAACACAAAGAGTCCTGAGAAGTGCTGTATCCCCATCTGGAGAGTCTGGAGGGAGAGAGGGAGAGAGCGACACGGAGGGAGAGGGGAAGAGAGGGGGAGAGAGGGTGGGACAGGGAGGGCGAGGGGAAGAGCGGTCGGACGAGCGTGGGGGAGGGGGGGAGTGTGGTGGGGGGGGGG
>JAODLI010000716.1:0-11805 GCA_027575585.1 Percopsis omiscomaycus | reverse complement strand
TTGGAGAATGTTATCTACTTGTAAAACTGGTGGTTAACCGGTTCAACTGTTGACAAATGTACTAATTGTAAGTCGCTGTGGATAAAAGCGTCAGCTAAATGCTGTAAATGTAAATGTAAATATAACATATAACATATAACATAACACTCTCCATAGCAACCATGTAGATACTGCCCTTGCGTTTTTGTCGCTCTATTTTAAAGCTCGCCTCCGGAGAACAGAACAAATGCAGTCAACGGGTAGAGATGATCGATAGCTGTGTTCTCAGATTGTATGTTAGCATACAAAGTAAAGACAAAGTAAAGACAAAAAATGAAGTAAAAAAAAGTTGCAGACTGCAACTTTAGGTCCTCCCCCAATGCAATTTGGTTTATTCTACAGTATATGGAATGAAACTGTGAGTAACATTCCAGTGACTGACAGAACAATCGCTTACTAGTCCCATATTGTGGGTAGGAGCATTGCATGCTGTATATGTCGGCACACAATCACACACGCATACAGTGCTATTCACAGAACAATCAGTGCGGCAGCTATTATTAATGAGAGAGAATCAGGTCATTAATATTTAAGCAGTGTCATTGGGGCCATCGCCATGAGAGCCAGTGTGTGTGTCTGTGTGTCCGTGTACGTGTGCGTGTATGTGTGTGTGTGTGTGTGTGTGTGTGTTTCCACATATAGAAAGGGGGCTAAGGGACTATAAGGCAATTTCCTCAGGCAGTGTAGTGAGACCTACTCCATTACAATAGGATAGAGAGATATATTACTCCCTTAAACAGAGTGGGGGAGAAAGAGAGAAACAGAGACATCTGATTTGTCCGGTGTCCCCTCTCCTGCTTCCTCTCCTCTCTCCTCTCTCCTCTCTCCTCCTCTCCTCTCCTCTTCTCTGTTTTTCTCCGATTTTTCCTCAGTGGAGGCTGAAATGGGGAACAGCGGAGGTATCTGATTACATCACACTGGATAGGAAGGGCCTAGGAGCTTCCTGAGTGTGCGTGCGCCTGCGCGTGTGTGTGTGTGTGTGTGTGTGTGTGTGTGTGCGTGCGTGTGTGTGTGTGTGTTGTACAGTATGTGCACACACTCCCTGTGTGAACTCCTCTAATGAACACTGTAGGGGAATGCAACTCCTCTGTCCTAATCTGCTATTCCAGATACAGCACAATCTACCATTTAATAATATAATATAATGTAATGTAATGTAAAAAATGAAAGGGTAAAGTAAGAATGTTTAAAATAACAATAAATCTCTCTTGCTCTCTTTCTCTTCCCCATTTTGACTCTCTGTCGAGGATTAGTGGGAATTATTTGCTCTGTAAGGCGAGAAGAATCAGACAGGTCTTAGTGCCAGCGCCTAGAGTGGAAGAACACGGACTGTATTCCGATATAATAACCCTCCTTATATTAAATCTAGTGTGGGGGGGGGACAGCAGCCTGTCTCACCCCGTAGAGTCGGTCGCTGTGCCACTGACAACAAGTTGCTTTCAGATTATGCCACGCCATTCGATATGCTCCGTTTCACAACATTAACATGTATTACATGTATATTGTAACGTAATACATAGTGAAATCTGTTGAGAGGGACATCGGAAATGCTCTGCGTAAGTGCGTAGCAACTTACGTAGCAAAACATGTCATGCTCAAAGCATTTGCGTTACTGCTAAAGTTAAGAGTGATATTAAGGCCTTTTGGAGATTTGGGGATAGTTTTTCAAATATTGGTTGATCAATTTCAATAGTGTTTTAACCCAAACTAGATACACAGTATGTTGTGGAAGAAAATGGAAGTATTTACGGTTTATAAAAGTTACAGCCAATAGACAGAACATGCACTATTGAGTATTAATGTGCAACAGTGTAGTTACATACTGTAGCTTCCAACAAGTCCAGTTCTCCCATCCAGTTCCTTTTTTTAAACAAACCGTTAAAACTGAAAACGCAAATCCACATTTGCAGGGATGGGAGACTCGTGACTCGATAAGTTTGCAAACTCGGCCCGTGACACAGTGACGGGGATCCAGCGGTGGTTCCATATTGGCCATCTGTCTGTGTGCGCTGTGATGTAATTACCTGGAAGCTTCATCAGCCCGCAGAGACAGGGGAGGCCGCGGCGTATAGCTCCCTCGCCCTCCCTGCGGGAGTGTAGGGTTACCGCTGCATCGATTAGCCATACGGACGGGTTGCGAAGCTTCTTCCTGTGCACATCAGGCCTGCCTCTGGGGTGCTGCGCTGTGCAGGTTGGAGTTGCTGAGATACCGTATACAGTATACTGTATATCCCAGGATGCACTTTCCCTTACGCATCCCTTTTGTAAAAGATGTCAACATTTAGATAGAGTCAATTAGAATCTTGATACTCATTTTTCTTCGTATTTTTTTTAAACCCAATGGGTGTAATGTTTGTGTCGTTAACTTCAGTGTGTTGGACTGTAAAAGTGCCGCTGGTGGGTTGTGGAGTGGGAGAGAAGAGCAGTTTGGACTCCCATCTTGGTTATTCATTGCTGCCAATCGTACAGCCTATCTTACTGTCATCGTGTACAACTTACAGAAAGCTCCTCGACGTTTGTGCCAAACAACGTCCTTTGGTAGCTTCCTGCCTGAAATCTTTTATAGTTCCTTCTCAGGATGACTTTGAAACGACTCTCCTCGCTTGGCCAGTTAGCGGTACACCTGCTGCTTTACTGTTTGTCTGACCGGACCAAAACCTTTAAGGGGTTTATTTTAACATACCTTGGCTATCTGTAGAGGAGCCTCTGTCAAAAAGCTCTGTCTAATTACGGTTTGGATTACACTTTTACCAGCCTCCCTCTCGGCACTGCTCCCTGTTCAGCGCTGGCTCGGGGAGGATGATGAATGGCTCTTTTAATTGTTTCTAATTGATAATTGCTCTGAAAGACTCTGTTATGAAACACAGCCAATTTAGTAACACTGATATACTGTAGTGTCTTATTAATTCTCCGCCGTCTGGCTTGAGTGCCACGTGGAGTCTGTGTTTGCGGGCCGAGTTGTGATATTTATCTGCGATGGAGCATGCCAGTTTCTAACAACACTTTAATTTTTGTTTTAGCTCGATAGAATATTCACCCACTTATCAGTTTATTGTTGTTTTCAGACAGCAGACTGTACTGGCTCTATACTGTATTGTATAAGTTGCAGAGTTTTGTATAGAAGTATGTTAGAGTCTGGCCCACGTGTTTATCATTATCATCGCTGATGAGATGATATTGGATGATAAATCCTCATCTCTGCCTCCCTCTGGCAGACTCCCTCAAGTTCTGCCTCGTATTTGGTGAGCCGCTTGGCGAGAACATTTGCATACATATTGTCTCACACCTTTAGATAGGCTTTCTCTCTTTCTCTCTTTCTCTCTCACCCCGCCCCCCTCTCTTCCTTTATCTCTAGCTATCTAACCTTTTGAAGGCGCTTCCAAAGGCACATTTAATGAAAAGAAGTGGAAATTACAGGAGAGGAGAGGAAGGAGAAGAACTGAGGAGAGGAGACAAGAAGAGGAGACCTGGGGAGGAGAGTGGAGGGCGGGAAATAGGGAGGAACTAAGCAGAGGAGAACTAGGAGGAGGTCTGAAACGGGGGCAGCCGGAAGTTCAAAGATCACTGTCACAGGTTTCCTGTTCTGATTGGTTGACGGCGAACCAATCATCTGCTAATAACTTTGATTGACACCTGTTGGCACCTCTGCCCTGAAGAGTTTGTTTTTCACCAGACTGACTCGCAAAGTGACAAAAACTGTGGAGCTTGTGAGATCAGTATGGTCTCAACATCGACATCGAGCAGGCAAAGGGACACCTGTCTTAATGTAAGCAACCTGTTGTGTTATTGTGTTAGCACTTGTTTGCTCTGGCTGTCTTCCCCTCCCTGTGCCTGTGGAACAATTACTGATCTGTCTTCTGTTGCCTCGTCAAGTCAACCAGGTGCATACAGCGCTCTTTGATCACTCTATTCAGAGGGGTGTGAAAATGAGTTGTGACGGCGGGAACACAGAGAGACAAGCAGAGAGTGTCGACGAGACTAACTTGCCGTGCAGTGAACAGCGACAACTCTGTCTGTATGGCTAAACATTCATATGTCTCCTATAACTACTATAGGAAGGTTTCCAGCCACCTGTTTCTATGCATTTTTTTGCTTCTATTTTTTAGAAACCTGAATGGAAAGGTCTGACATTTTTAAAATAAAATATTAATATCGTAAGCGTGTCTGAGTTTTGCTAATAAATAATGATGTAGCAGGGACCTAATTGACTTTACAGTGTGTAAACAAGGAAATAATCGAAAAGGAAATATAAGTCCTAGTTAATAATAAATGGAAGAAACCTTGGTATAGGAGGCTTAAAAAGGACGAATCCCACTTCCAGGACGTGTCATCCTCCCCCAAACCGCTCCTCCGTTCTCTCCTCTCCTCACTGCCCTCCATCTCCACAGCGCTCAGGTTGACAGATGTTCGGTTGGCCGGCCTGTCATAATAACTATGGGACTGGCTGTCTCTGGTGGCCGGGGGTTGGCAGCTCTTCGAGTACTTCACAGCCAGGACAGGACAAGACAGAACACAGCCCAGGGCTACGGCCGAGGGGAGGAGAAATGGGGAGACGAGTGGCAAGGAGAAGAGAGGAGGTGAAGTTAGGCGAAGGGAAGGGTTTCGAATGGAGCACAGTTTATACAAGGTCACCACATATACAATTTTGCTTAAAAAGGTCCAACAAAGATAAGTGGATCATGTACTTATCACTGATGTTTACAGATTAAATTAAAAGTAAAGAAGCAAAACATCCGCTGAAGAGAGAGGATTTTGGGGGAGATAAGATAGATAGGCCAAATAAAGGGGAGGAAACAGAACAAGAGAAGAATGCAGGTTGTAGGCTGTATCTGCTACTTGTTTACACCCTTTACAGTATGTGTGTGCTCTGTATGCTAAGGGTGCATGTGCTGCTAAAACAGTCGCTTTCTTATGTTTGCAAATGTATATTCTGGGATCATCTGCATTCTGATGTAGACATTTCTTCTTGTGCTGGCTGGAATTGTTTGCTCACAACTTTTTTCTTCTTTATTTCATAAACAACCTTTATGTAGGTCTGGCTTCTAGATATTGGTAGGCATACAGATAGACGGGCATGCAGCCAGACAGACACACACAGACAGGCTAGTTTCAGACTGGATAAGACCTCTAATAAGCTCTGTATCAGCCCGGATTTACTGTATTATTGGACACTAAGGCTCTGCAGTTTACAGCGAGGCCTCCCAGATCCATTTACAGTGCTTAGTTGGGGACAAGCCAAAGATCTTTTGTGATTAATATTACGTCAGTGGATGGTGATGATTGGATTAGTCTGATTTCAGTGTGTGTGTGTGTGTGTTTTTGTCACGAACAAGGACTTTATCTTAAGCAATCTTATACAAGAGGCTGTTCTCTGCTCTGATTACTGATGTGACATGGATGAGTCGTTGGACAGTGAAGAATTTCACTATTCACATTAGCCTCCGTGTTCATCTGTTACAGTGTGAGAGATTGCCTGAGTGGGAGTTTTGTTCTTTGAATAGATTAGTTTCAAACCTCGGACCGGCTAATTTCATTTGGAGACTTTGCATTATGAATGTGTGGGAAGCGCTACATGCGTTAGCTGACCAATGGCTAAGCTAGGCTAGCAGCAGGACATGAGAGGGAATCAGTATGCTTCACAACACCCCGCCCCGCCGGCCAACAGCCTTATTTCTCTCCCGACAGACAGACAGTTATGTAAGAGGGACACGCTAAAGGTTGTCTTGTCTCCCTAACTGCCAGAAAATCCACACAGAGACGGCACGCTATGGCGAGGTTAGGTGGTCCTCCTGGATGCTGATTAAAAAGGAAAGTTCACACCGTATTGAAAATGCTCCTCATTGCAGCCCCCGACAGCAGTTGGAGGATTTAAGCCTGTATAATATGGATAGCATATGGTCCTCCAATGTAGCGCAGAGACAGCCGCTCAAAACTGATCTCGTCAGCATTACAAAATTCGCGGTTGTTAAAAAAACACTCCCAGTGCTAACCCCAAGCAGTTTTACATAAATGGACAAAGTTCAATGCTTGATGTTTGAATAATTATTATTGCCTTGTGGGAAATTAGTTGATGTAAAATTAGATTGATAATTTCTACTCTAAATAATTAACGGAAATAGTTTTATGGTTAGCGGGGTTCGCTATATACACCTTACAGCTTAGTTTTAATGAGCGCTTGGTGTGAGGACAGTGTGAGGCAACGCGTCACGATTGGTGCATGTCCAGATGCTAGCAACGGCTTTAACGGCCCACTGTCCGCAACTCATCACCCTGACAACCCATAAAGCTGTCTCCAAGGAGACAGAGAGTCCATGCCTTGAGCTATGTGATCAAGGTGCGAGTCTGTAAGCAAATTAGTGTGTGTATGTGTGTGTGTGTGTGTGGATGTTCACGTTGCCATGTAGAACTCCTGCTGTGACAAATTTTTCCACATATATAAATAGGCGCGATACCATAATTATCCATACAGCATCTATTGTAATTAAACAAATTCATTTCTGTTGGCACGCAGATCTACAATTAGGTAATATGTCAGGTATGTAATAAAGGTAATGCTAGTAGTTTTTATGGTTCTCTGAGAAAATAATTCCTCGAGCATCTCTATGTGGGTGACCTTGCAATCCTTTCAGGAGTCAGCTATTTCTGATACTATAGAATGTAGTGGATTCAGTTTGCATGGCTTTGATGTTCCACAGAGGCACTGCTAAATGGAAACAGTAATCTCATCAGAAACTCAGTTAACGAAAACATGTTATTCAGTTTCCATTTCTAAGAACTGCCTTTAAAAAAAAACATAAATAACAAAATTATCAATTTGACATTAATTACAGTGAAAAAAGCTGCATGATGTAGCATAAACAATGATACATCGGTCCATTTCACAAGATTGAAAATAAGATTGACATTCAGACCATCTGTTCTGCAATGTACAGTATATATTGACAAATTGTATAGGTTTAAATTCAAGTTCATTTGTTGTTCATCTGTTTGACAACAGGCCCCGTTTTATTTGTGTTTTCTGCCTCGCTCTGCTGTATTACATACAGTACATCACCATGCACAAGGCTCTGTACAGTCACTTAGCAGCATACGTGCACACACTGACACGACCACATACACACACACACACGCACAAGCACGCGCGCGCGGTGCCCAGGAGTGAGACAGAGTTTAAACCATAAGGTCAAAGACACTCAATATACAGTAGTGGCCCAGAATGCAAAGCATCGCAGGCTGCCACACCCTATCTGCAGAGCCCGCTACGCTAAGGCTCCTGCTTAGCATTGGGACAGGACTTGACCTGAATTATCCCCGCCATTCTCTCTCTCTGTGTGGCTACCCTTCCTCTCTTGACCGCCTCCTTCCTCCATGCTGTGGGCGACCAGACATTCTTGACATTTTGCAAGGGCTGAAAGACAAAGCACCTTTGTTTCCTAATAAGAACATAAAGCTCTACCTGAACAAGAATGCAGAGAGGACGAGTGAGAGAGAAAGTGAGAGAGAGAGAGTGTGGGAGGCATATTAAGGTATAATGGTTATACGGATGGGAGAGCAGGTTATTAACCTTATTTTCAAACACAGAACACCCAAACATTGTATTGGTGTGGAGGTTATGTGGCTGCATATTCAATATCATATAACATTGTTGTTTTGCTAGGCAGCTGTGTCGAGATGGCTTGAGAACATATGAATAAAGGCAGTCGACGCATCTCTTACATGCACAGAACTTTCACGAAGTGACAAAATGGTCAGGCCAGATATACTATACAAAAAACGTCAGTTTGCTCGTTTTTTTCTCTCGCTATGTATGGGTTACAAGTGAGGTTCAAAAGTCCCACAAAACACTAAGTTGTCCCCACCCCCACCCTCACATTAAGAATCATTTCTCTAGGAGACAGTGATATTCTGTCATCGCAGGAGCCTGAAGCAGATCTCACAACGCCCAAGGTTGCTGTTCCTTTCATCCATCATACTGCTAAATTCTGCTTCTATCTGGCATAATCTTCCTCTAAAAACAAAAAACAATGCAGCTAAAGTGGGAGAAGAGTTCATTCTATCAGGTTTAATAACCAAGGACAAAGGTGCAAGAGGCTTCAATAGACCTCGGGCACCTGCCTTGGCGTGTATCAAACTTTACTTGAGTCACCACTGGACAGGTGTCACTTAAAGAAATAATAATAATAATAACAGCACATTATTATCACTTGCAGTTTTCAAGGAACATGGAAGACACAGTGAAAACAGTAAAGAAGCAATGTTTAGTCTCAACATTGCATTAGCAGAGGTTAAAATATATCTGGACTTTTCTTTAAAGCAGATGGTGTAGTTATGACATTATGACTCGTTAAAGACAGCTGTGGCCTCTAACAGGCAAAGGGCTTGTCATGGATGCCACCCAAATTCCTTGTCTTCCATTCTGTTCAGGGGAGACAGTTTCAACCAGTGAGGAAAGTGTGTGTCTTGGAAAAAGAATCCTTAATTCTCCCCTTCGTAGTCCATCATTTTTACCTACTTAGTTTATCTCTGCCTGGACAGATTCTGTCGCTCACTGGGATATTGGGGAGATATGGAATAATATTCCGACTTCCAAATCCACTCACCTCACTCAGGATCCAATATTAGCCGCGCGGCGGCGCGTTGTTTTACCCATGAGCCCGTTGCCTTGGAAACGTTGCATAAGAGGGAAGAGGGAAGGAAGGATGCCCCGTGCTGATTGGGAGAAAAGGTGGCAGATCTCTCTCTCTCTCTCTCTCTTCCCCCATCTCCCTCTTTCTCCTTGCATCTTGTTCTTTTTCCTTCTCCCAGCACGCCAACACACTTACTCTCTAAGTCAGAGTGTATGTGTCAAAACAGTGGGACTCCCAACTGTTCCTCATGCTGTGTGTTAGACCAACGTACCTCCATATACAGCTCTATAGTTAAACCCAGCCTGTTATAGTTACACTCTCGCCTCGCACCCATGCGTCCACTAAATAAAGGGCCCCGTTGGATCTGTGATTTATAGTCCTATTAGAATTTGTTTGTCCACAAGTGGTGTTCGCTTTTTCTGTGCTGGCAACCTCCCGCCCACGCACGCACACAAACACACACAAAACACAGGCACACACATTCTCCACAGAAGTGGCTTCGCTTGTCGTCCTTAGATGTGTATTGAATTGACACCTTGTGTTCAAGCCTGCATGATTTGGCCTTCTAACACTTCCATGCAAGGCCGTGTATCTATAGGTCGGCATACCAGGAGGTTGAGAGAAGGAAAGAGGGATGAGGCGGAAAGGAAGAAGAAGGAAGGATTACCTTGGCCTAAGGAGACAAAGACATATCTCCTTGGCCAGTTTTTCTTTTCTTTTCTCTTTCCTTTTTTTTGTTTTGTTTTTTTGGCCCACCCAAAAGCTGACACACTAATTTAAAAACCAGGGCTACAATTTATCAAATGTTTGCTGTGCCTCTGAAATGCCATAATAACATACCAATTTATCACCAAAGGATAATACGGACTGAAACTATTAATGTTTTCCACAATAGCAGCGACTTTTTTGAGCCACACATGGGTCGCAAACAAATTATTTTAATAGCATAGTATAAAATAGTATAAAATAATAATAATAATAATAAAATATATATATATAAAATAATTACACATATAAAACGCAAAATAATTGACTGCATTGCACTGCACGTATTCTCCCCCTTCAAGTCAGTATTTAGATGCATCTTCGGCAGCAATTACAGCATTGAGCCTGTGTAGATAGTTCTCTAACCCATTCGTCTTTGCAAAACTGCTGAAGCTCTGTCAGGTTGCATGGGGATCATGAGTGAACAGCCTTTTTCAATTCCAGCCATTCATTCTCAATTGGATTGAGATCTGACTCGGCCACTCTAGAACATTAACATTGTAACAATTGTGTAGCTTTGGATGTATGCTTGGGGTCATTGTCTTTACTCATACTCATCTGACCCTCACTTAAAAAAAACACTGCTCTTGAAAGAAGTGCTGGTGTCTGCAGTCAGAAAATACAAAATAAATTCATTTTTCGATTTACTTTGTGAAGGGTATCTGCTTTATATGTTTTCCACCAGTAAACAAGCCAAGAGGGGAACGGGGGGGCAGCCCCTGTGTGAGAGAGCTGTCTTAATCCATGTGTTTAGCAAGCTCCATCTGCTGCTCTTATTCAGAGGGGACTAGAAATATTTTCTTGATTAGGAGGAGAATCTGCGAAAGGATAGCCGCACCGTTAGCAACAGCAACAAGGGACACACACGCGCGCTCGGTTCTGTCAACTGGTGTCTTGGCAGGCAAACAGGAGCCACAGATGCTATCATAGTGCTCAAATGCTGTACACATGTTCACGTGGATGGGAACATACATACAGTATAGTAAGAACGTAGGTAGGCACACGCGCGCAGAGAGACACTCAGTCGAGCATGTACAGTATGTACACAGATACACGTGAAGACACACAAACACACGTGTTGTACTTGAAAGTACGCGTTCAGTTGTTGACCAGTTTTTCGTTAGCTTTCCCTCTCTGTGTCCGTGGGAATGTATGTGTCTGTATGTGTTGAAACATTTGAGACTTTATGTCTTATGATATACCTGCATTTGCGTACACATCTGCAGCTCTATCAGTAAGTCGATGAATGCCTACACTACAGTTTGCTACATACAGTACATGTCCGGTACACACCAGTGACTAAGTGAACCATCGTCTGTGTGCAAGCACTGCTCTGCATGTGTAGCATATCGGCAATGGAAACATATCAAGAAACTATTTCCATTGCATTGAAGTTGTTGTCTGTCTAAGGAAATATTGTTACACAGTTAACAGTTTTACCAAATAAATAGTCATATTGTGTATATACTGTATAGACAGTAGGTACTGTATATTAGCAATGTTTTTCCCAGAAACAAATACATACCGAACCGTTCCAAACTGTGACGTCTGTACAGTACAAACCGACCCAGGAGGCCTATGATCTATCACCTACCTACCTCACCTGCGTGTGTGTCCTGGTGTGTTCTAGGTGCAGACCTGGGCGGGCTCATGGACCTGGAGTCTCTGTACCGCGGCGTGGAGCAGAGTATCAACCAGACGCGCGCGGGCCGCGCCCGCCGGCAGAGCTCGGAGAGGGCCTACAACATCGAGGTGCTGCTGGGCGTCGACGACTCCGTGGTGCAGTTCCACGGCAAGGAGCACGTCCAGAAGTACCTGCTCACGCTCATGAACATCGTGAGTGCTGGCCGGTGCATGCGTGCACACACACACACACACACAAACACACACACACACACACACACACACACAAACACACACACACACAGACACACACACACACACACACACACACACACAAACACACGCCGCATGCACACGCATAGAATTGATCATGTACACACCCGCAAATGCTCAGGAATTCCTTATTCCTTATTTCCAAGCCAAGGAAAAGGTCCTGTGAAAATGTAACAGAATGTTTTACGCCCGCTTGGACTTTAAATGTGAAAGTCAGACAGAGGTCAGATATGCTGGCGCACGCACACGCGCACGCGCACCCTCGCACACACACACACACAGACACACACACACAAAACGGAATGAGGATTCAATCCCCCTCCTGCTTGTTCTCACACAGCAATCAGCCCCAGGTAATCCTCTCTTCTCCATCTGAATATGATGAGATTTTATTTGTGTGTGTGTGTGTGTGTGTGTGTGTGTGTGTGTGCAAGAGAAAGGGGTGAGGGAGGGAATGGAGAGGGCGGGGCTCCAATAG
>JAODLI010000715.1:0-11807 GCA_027575585.1 Percopsis omiscomaycus | reverse complement strand
ACCCCCCCCCCCCCCCCCCACACACACACACACACACACACACACACACACACACACAAACACACACAGTGTGTGGAGCCCACAGGGTGGCTATGAAAGGAGCGAGGAGTATAGGGAATACCAGAGACCTCTCCTCTCCTGTCCATCCTCTCCTCTCCTCTCCATTTGTCTCCTCTGTGTTCTCCCCACCCTCTTCCACTCCCCCTCTTATCGCGCTTCTCCCTCTCGCTATTGTGCTCCCTGTTGCTTTGTCTCCATTCTGAAAATCTCCCTTTCCTCCTCGTCTTTTCACCTCCCTCCCTCCCTTTCGCTCTCCCCCTCATTTGGGCTCCCTTCCCTTATTTCTCGCTCTCTCTTTAATAGAAACACGCAAACAGGGCTGTTACCAACGGGAGCGGCGTCAACATTTCTTTTTCAATCACTGCAGCCACACCCAACACTGGGAACATGCTCTCTTTCTTTCTGCTTCTCTCTCCCTTCCACCCGTCCTCGCTCCGTCCCTGCCTAGCTCTCCACACGCCTCTCCCTCGCTCACACGCACTATTTAGATAAACACAGCCCTCTGTTCAGTAGGTATTCCCTCTGTGCTTCTGGGTGTCTATACATTATTGGAAAATGTAGCACAACATTGTCACAACAACGCTAATCTTCCATTCTGTGTCCCTCGTCCAAAGACGATGCTGTTGCATCGTATTATTTGATTATATTTACATTACATTTACATTTCCTTCAAATAAATTAGGTGAATGTTCGTTCTCTTGCTCAAGGTCACCTTGACAGGTTGATGCAAATGTTGATTCATTTGGGGATCGGGGCTCAGACCTCTTGGTCTAAGCCAAGGTCTTTTAACCACCAAGCCATTATTATGATCAGTAGGTCTTGCCACTGTCTCCTGGGGTCTCTGAAAGGTGATGCAAGGTCATATCCTTGGCTGATGAATCCTCACTGGCAGACTCAATGGTAAATGTGTGTGGGATGAGGTTAGCAAGTCCTGACACTCAATTTTAGCCCACAACGATAATGCCCCAAATCACACAGAATGACAGAGGCGCCAGGCAAATCCACACACAGACACACACACACTCGCGTAGTTACCCAACGTGCTGACTAGTGATCAGCTTTCTTTGCCCCTTTCCTAAACTGAATCATTTATAAGGATAGTTTAATACAGATCTTAGATCAGTTATACACTGGGCAGGATTCAAACGCTCTCACACACAGTTAAAGTAGGTGGATTCATAACCTACTTTCACTCTTTTAATCCACAGATGTCTTTTTAGAGTATGAATATGAATGAGGCTGACTGTTACTCTGCCAAACTGAGTTGGTACATAACCTTAATCCATAAATACACATCTATTAGTACACTATTTGGGTTTTTACTGTATGTATCTCTCAATATGAGTAGTCTAATCACCCCCATGGATCATCTCGGTAGATAGTATTTGTCCCTGTATGTATTTATGTGTGTGTGTTACCTTTCAAGGAAAGTCCTCCAAGATGAGAAGCTAAAGAAGCTAAAGAGTCACGCCACGACTGCTGTCTGTCCCTCTCTGTCTGCCATACCTTCCTCTAGCCATGTAAACATCCAGTGCTCCTCATATATAGCGCTGTCTACACCAACACGTTGGCTCCTTATCGCGGCTGCTAACCGCTGTCTGATCATTAGGCACGTCCACGGAGAAATCATCTGAGCGGCCCGCAGGTTTGGCCAGACAAAGCAACAAATCAAACACTATCACGGCGCCTTTATGTTATCAAGTAAATGGTTTCCCTCCTCCAGTCCTCTGTCTGTAAGCGCTCATACTGTAACTTCAGTGGGGAAAGGGTCAGAAGATAAATGATACTAGATGCCAGAAAGAAAGAAAGAAAGAAAGAAAGAATTAGCAGTAATGGTTTTTGCTCGTTTGATACATTCTGTCAATGTGATTTTTATAGCAAATGCACCTGAATGTGTGTGTATATATATATACTGTATTCACACACACACACACTCACACTTCCAGTGTGCCTGCAAGCTGCTATAATTCTGGCAGCAGTGCAGAGAATCAATGGCAGCTTGTGGAGGTTGCAGTCACAGTAGGTCGTGTTTTAAATATGATTCATATTATAGGTATTGTTACCCCAGGGCACCTAAGGGGAGACGGAACTAAATCCTCAGCTGTCAACAGCTGACACACAACACGCAAACATACAAACACCTTTGCATAATTAAATTACGCTTCACTCCCTTTTCTATAACTTGGCTAATACACACACATAACTAAATGACACACACTCAAACGCGCACACACACACACACACACACATACAAACAACCCTGCAGAGGGATTCTTATTTCCATATGCAGTTCCTTGGGGCAAGGGCAAACCTGTTCCTCGCTCGCACGATTGCATTTTCCTATGGCAGTCGACTGAGTCACTCACCAGGAAATCAGATGACGGGACTGAGACAGCTCACGCCGGCCTGACACACATAAGATACACAGACTTTGATTCAGCGACATAATGGATGATTAGAGCTAACGCTACACTAAATCATTGTTTACATTTGTCTTCTTCTGGTTGAATTTCATTGCGGTAAACAATCTCAATAGCTACACACCCGGGAAACACAGGATAGACAGTGTGAGAGACAACAGTGGACCATTTCCAAGAAGGGGTGGAAATTACAAATTGCTTCGTTTAGAGTAACAGTTGAAGCAAGGTTTTCCATGTTGGTCTGAATTCAAATAAAATATCTTCATAGCTTAAAGGTGCTGTAGGTAGGATTTAAGAGCTATAGTCATGTGTCAGCTATCAGTGAGTGAAATGCTGTGTGAGAATATATGCTCTGGTTGATAGCCCCTGCGTCGATGTTGATTTTTGACGCTGCCCGAAATAATTATGACCAATCAGGGCCTCTATTCACGGATTGGTCCGGCAAATCTACCTTGCCACATGAATGCACGCACAGAGCTACAACAGGTTTGTCAATGGTACTTCGCAATGGCAGACCAACGGGCTCCAGAGGGAGGGAGCCCATATCCAATATAGTATGCATGTTTAGAGAGGGGTTGTTATCAAGTCATGCTGGTATTTAAGGTGATGGAAATATTAATGGTCTAGGGCTCAGTTTCTGGTACATTCTGGGTTCACACACTGACAGGTCCCATCAAAAGGCCACATTGAAAAGCAAGATTTTGCCAAAAGTCAAGTCAAACCTTCTAACGTCACGTTTGAAAAAGGCTGAGAACAGTGTTGCGTCCCAATACTGTATGTGTCAGCATTACTGCAGCACACAAGAGTGCAGACGTCAGCATATATTCTGTCAAAGACAAGGAAAAGGCGTAAAGAATGTTCTAAAAGGGGGAACATTAATGGTCGCGTTCCTTTTCAGTTCCGTTTGAGTGGCATTTCTCATGGTTTGCGAGAAATGGACAAGTAACTACGGAGGCCGCGAATTCAAAGCCGGGGCGAGACATACCAGAGGTGTGTAATTTAAACCACCAAGTCACTCAGCTGTAAATTAAATTGCACGTCTGAGACAGTGCACCATGCTGTTACTGCACATTTACACTGCGCCAACATTCATTTACAAGTGTGCATGAAGAAAAGCGTGCTGATTCATTGAAGTGCGTGAGTACAGTGTAGTTTCATTTAAGGTCTTACAGTCTTCCATGAATTGAACACTCACAATCTAAGGAATGAGATGTTGGAAATCTAGGTTCCTTGCGAGAGAGGATTTAATGATTGGAGGTTTGCGCATGTTTATATGTCTGTGTGTGTGTGTGTGTGTGTGTGTGTGTGTGTCTTGTCTACACTGGGGACCTTGGGCCTGGACTTGTTCAATAGAAGCAGAATAAAGACCTATTCAGTGAACCCACAGGACAATGCACAGAGAAGGGAATGCTGGATATCGTGGGGGGTTGGATGTTCGGTGGTTAACTAGGCCTCTTATTCAGGGGGAGAAGGGAAGGCATACAAGGGTGGGGAAAGGACGATGGGGTAAATAGCTGTCGGCCTGCTTTTGAATTCACACTACCAATGTACCTGTATGTAATGTAATGTAAGTATATTTCCTAAATCACCAACATGCAAGCACCGCTAGATATGACTTCACTTTTTCCCCCAGCGTAGCACGCTGAGGCACGATGCATCACATGACCTCGCCTTGGCAACGCGCAGGAAAACGCGTCACACGCAAGATTGACAGTTCCGTGCCGCGTATCTCGGACACTCACGCCGCACTCGCACAAAAAAGCAGACTAATGCACTCACTCACTCACACACGCGCACGCTGACACATATTACAGACCCCGAAAGACGTGCACACACATGGTTACAGGGAACACCTGGTTAGGTAGACATCTGGCCCGAGGGCTGCCTGTTCGTCAGATCCTCTCTGCTTTGTAATTAGGAGCTTTAGCTAACCAACGGGAATTGGGAGGGGGGAAGGGGGTTGGGGGGAGAGGGTGAGCAATGAGTGAGAGAGGGACGAAGGGACCGATTCCACTGGCAGTACAGGAACTAAAGCAGACTTCATGAGTCTTGAAAGAGGCATTTACAACACACACACACACACACACACACACACACACACACACACACCTATAGGCTACTCATCATCAGTCACCAAAAGAACATTGTAACAGCAGACAAATCTCCCAATCCCTGCCTTCCTGCGTCTAGGCACTCCCTCCCCTCTGTTCAACTCCCTCGGCTCTGCGCTCCGCTCCCCTCCCTGGAAGACCCTCAAAAAGAACAGCACTGTGTGTTTATTTATCTCCAAGTTACAGCGCTGTCTGCTGCTAAGGGCCGCTCTTCTGAAATACGCAAACAGAAAAGGCGAGCTCAGAGCCAGCGAGGGGGAGCGCGAGGCAGACAGACAATATACGGCATGCTGCTACAACCCAAACAATGTTTGGCCCCATGGAACCATTTTGGCAGGGAAAAAAAAAAACCCAAAACATTAAGCGAGCTCAGAGTCCAAAGACTTCTGTTCATTAGCTTAGAGACACAGAAAAAGCAGGAATGCTGTGGAAGAGAAAGGAAGAGATTAAATGTTGAAGAGAGTACGGGAGTGACACACACAGAGAGAGCGAGTTATAGTGAGGCATCGACAGCGTAACCCTGTTAGCATACGCAGGACAGGGCTCGTGTGTGACAGCCTTTGTGGGATGACTGACAGTGAGTAGTCCTGTGTGTGTGTGTGTGTGTGTGTGTGTGTGCGTGTGTGTGTGGTGGGGGGATGGAAAAAGGAGTCTGTCACAGAAGGCTACTTGGAGGGAGGAATTCCTCAGAGGACTCACCTCCTTGGCCCGTTCATGTCGCTGCAACCAATTACCGCAACTCTTTGTGTGCGATGGACAGGAGGTCTCCCTACAAAATGGAGGGGACTCTTCCTAATCATCACCCTCTGGCCTAGCACAAAGGCAAAAAGGCTGCCCACATGATTTGAATTTGAATAGCATCTCTCCTCCTGCTCTCTTTCTCTCTCTTCCTATTTCGTAGCCTCAACTTCACGTTGGCTTGACAAAGACGGGGGCCAAACAATTGCAGCTCACAAAGCCATCAGGCTATAGCACTAATAAGTTGAGCGCATGTCTCCTCACCCTCAAAGATGACACATTTCGCCTGTTTCTGTGGCTAAACATAGGCTCAAGTGTTTGGCAACCGGGCGGCATATTCTATTCATGGAGTGGCTACCCCAAGCCGGGTTGCCATGTGCTGGATCCTTGTGACTTTTGAAAAAAAGAAAGAAAAAAAAACACAACAAAAGCTACTCAGCAAAGAGGTGGGGCGAAGATAATTAACTGGTGAAAAAGCCTGAAGGGAAGGATTCAGGGAAGAAGTCATTTGTGGTTTTATACTTTTTTTTGGCTGAAAACAAAATCCTGCTGTCATCATGTTTCATTAATACTGTAGTTAGTGTTTTCAAGAGAGGAAGCCATTTTGGGTCGCAGTTATTAAAGGTAATTGAGCCAACAGGAAACTGTCTCGGCATCAACTGCCAGCATTTGGTTCGGCGCTCTCCTCCCAGCAATGCGTCTGTAGCTTCAAAGCTCTTGGATGCAATACATTTGAGCCTTTATTTCAGTTATCTTGTGGCTACAATGCTGTGGGGGTCGTGCCAACAAAGAGTAGCAAGCTGAGCTCAAAAGCAGTCATGGTGACATCCAGGCTAAATCCCTCACCTGTCTTCTCCTCCTGACCTGAGCTCTAAGCCCTGTGCACATTCTTCTCCATCAATAATAGTCTTTTTCCCCTTTGCCCCCCGTCCCTCCCCCTTTCTCCCCCGACCCCCACTCCCTTAACTCTTTCCCCCCTTCCTTTTCTCTTAAGAAGTCTGGTTATTTGAACAAAGAAATATTTTAAGAGGCTTGCAGCCTACCTCTGGGCACACTATGTGTGTGTGTGCGCGGGTATGTGTGTGTCAGACAGCCACAGGGACGAATGTTTCAGTGGCCTCCCCTGTTATTAGGCCTGCCCTGTCATTACAGGATTAGACTAGGGGTTGGCCATGTGTGTGTGTGTGTGTGCGTGCGTGTAGGGGGGGGGGGGCTTAGAGACTCACTCCATGCCTGTTTGTATTTGAGCAATTTTTCTCAGGGGCTTAGCATATGCAGACAAGTGACTTGTTTTCGTGTCAGTTTGCTTTGCGCTCTCCCCACGCATGTTTGCCATAATACCAGGTGCATTTATAAACAGCGCTTTACTGAAGCAATTCCCAGGTTAGTCAAACAGTGAGCCACTAATTGAATAGTTCTGGTAAACGGTTCGGGGCAGAAAAGATGCTCACCTGTACGGAGCGCGACCCATCCATCAAAACACAGCCTGACACCCAACTAAAGCCTGGTATAAAAACACAGGGATGAACTGAAGTGAAGCAGGGAGAGAAAGGTAGAAAATGAAAGGGAAGGATCACTGCAGTCGTCGTGACAAAGAGAGGGATTGAAAACACTTGTTTTTCGATCAAGAATCTCAATCAAATAAGTGTGTGTGTCTTGGGCTGGCCTCTACAACCAAAACTTGTTTCACATCCTCCCTCCCTCCACCTTCTTCTTTCCTGTCTCTGTGTGGATCTTTTCTTTTCTCAGATCAGACGTGAGATAAAAGCTATACAATAAAGCGATCATAAAGAGATCATTTCTGTGTAAAGGTCTTAGTCACAAAGGATTTTATTTCGCCCTGGACTGGTCCTTCTGGTTTTCTGTTTTGAACCGGGCCCATTAGGAAAGCTGCCAGTGTGGTTTTGGAAGCTTTGAGGGGGTTTGTTTACTTTGAAAAATGCCGTTCTCTCTCTTTTTTGTGCACTCTCTCTCTATCTCTTTGGACTGCCAATAGCAGGCAACCCCATCATTTATTTGCCAGGCACATTTTAATGTAGTGAATTGGTGTTCTTACAGTTTATGTACAGTTTATGTACAGAAAAGGAAAATTTAGAGATACGCATGAATCGATAAAATGTTTTGGCTGTAGTCCACAAAACAATACATTGAGGATTCTACAGAAAAGTATGACTTGGGTTACTGTGGCATGAATCACCTTCATTAGCATCATAAAACAGACTGTAGCCAACCTAAACTTAGCTAGACGATATTAAGCTTGGATTTTCCTGGAGCCTACTTTGCATAATACTTCTAGGGTCCGAGGTTTCTGTAAGCTCAAATAATTAACGAATCCCTCTCATTAACTATTCAATTAGTGGCTATTTAATTTCTCCAGATAAATGCAAAAAGTGTATTACACAAAATAACAGATAAATCCTTACATCAAACCAGAAACAAATGTGTCCAAACACACGCACACTCACAGAGGGAGGGAGTGTGCAGGTTAGCTAGGGGTCATTGACTCAGGATTGGCTCTTCATTGTGGGCACAATTCAGGTCTTTACACACAAAATGTGTGTCACAGACACACACACACACACACACACACACACACACACACATTTTTGTCTCTGAGAGGGCAAACGAAACAGAAGCGCGGGGATGGACAGGAGGGCTTAGTGCTGCGTCCACACTCCTGAATGTTCCACTGGCAAATCACTGAGTCAGGCCGTGCAGGTGCATTTGTGTGCGTGTGGAGTTTGCATACAGAAGCCTATTTTTCTTTCAAATCTCGTGCTTGCCTTTTCCCTTACCCTTTTTTCTATCCATTTCTTTCCAATCCTTTGCTACAGTCCGCCTGTCTCCCTCAACTTCCTCTTTTTTCTCCATTTATTTAGTCTCTCTCTCTCTCTCTCTCTCTCTCTCTCTCCCTCTCCCTCTCCCTCTCTCTCTCCCTCTCCCTCCCTCTCTCCCTCCGTGCTGCCACATGCTGTCATTTTCAGTGAGGTCAGCTTTAATGACAAGCCGCCGGAACACAACACCCAGTCACACTAATGAACAGCACGCCGGCCGGGGTGTATCATTTCCTACACCATCCACCTATACCTGTGTGGCAGCCTGGAACACAGCCCCCAAAATCACACGCTGTCATGCCATGAGTCAGGGGAAGTCCCACAGCTAGCACACACAGAGATGAGCACATTGGTCCTGTTCACACAGGTCACAAATATGGATCCCCACTCCTGGCTTCCGAAAGTCTAAAGGAACCACCGTGCCCGGGCATAATATTGAAGAATCCCCTCTGGAAACATACGGGGAGGTTGGTGCATGTCCAAGGTTTGGAGCTGGGTTTAACCCTGTGACACTGCAAATGCAAGAAATTCTCACAAGTGGTGAGCCACCCAGAGATAGACAGACAGACAGAGAGGCAACAAGACACAGAGAGAGAGAGACGCTTGCTGAAGCGGAAATAGGCTTCCAAATTTGCTTCCAGAACATTCCACCAGAGCGAAACAATTCGAGCCAAAGCCTTCGGGAAAAAGGGTTCATCAGCACATCAGACCTCTCTTTATCTTGAGCACTCCTCAAAGTTAAAATGTTCACTACCAGTAAAAGGGACAGGAGCATACATATGTCGAAGACGCCATCAGTCGGAGTGCGTGGGGGGTGGAATTCAATGGGAATTCCCAGCTGTAGAGACACACAGGCGGTACACAGCTAGGCAGAGGTCTTTGAGTTGGACGACGTATGCATCTTGTCAGCAAGCTGTCTTTCCAAGAGCAGTAGCTTTTATAGAAGATATTTTGGAGTAGAGATAATTCCGTCTATTTAATGATGTTTCTACCAGGTACAATTTAAATTTTTGAGCAACAAAAGAAATTGTACTTACGGTATATATAGTGTTTTTAATAATGTGCATACATTTGACATTAGGGATAGGTGCAGTTCATGATGTGTCCACAAGGGGGGTCACAAACTATAAACCACTTTTTTTAGTGGCTCGAAAAGTTTGAAACCAGTGAAATAGATTAAATCAAGAACGTCTTTCAATTATTACACTTTTTGGCATGGGCCGTTTTGCCATCGCCGAGGCGCTAAAGATAATAATTAGTGCTGCTGCATACTGAGTATTCACAGCAATGGTATGCAGTAAAACACTTATTTATAGCGTTCCTTGCCTTTCTTTTCTTACCTGACAAAAGCCAGGTTTCTCACAAACAGGTTAGGCCGAGCCGAGAAGAATTGAGAGACTGTTGGAAGACAATGTGAAAGAATGTTCATAGGCTACTGTATGTGTGTGGGCTGAGTATCTAATTTTGTGTGTGCTTTTGCCTTTAGTATAAATGAGGGACAGTGTTTGGGTACATGGTATGCATGTGTCTAGCTTTAAATAAGGGGTAGGGGTTGTGTGTGTGTTGGGGGTGGGGTTTATAAAGAAGGTGAAAAATAAAAGTGAGGGAAATTGAAGTGTATTGACCTTTGTTCTGGTTAAGTGCTCTTCTTTTGTGCCACCAAAGTTTATTACCCCACCTCCCTCCCTCAAAGCATTCTGTTGGGTTATATATCTTCTTACGTTTTACAACGTGTTACCATTTGTGTATGTGTGTGCGGATGCGTGTGTGGTTTGGTGTGTCAGGTAGCACTGTGGGAAGCGGAACACTCTCTAAGTGAAACTAATGTTGTTTCCTTTCCCTGTAAAAAGTAAATGTCTAATTAAAGCTAATTAGCTTGACAAGGAGCTGCTATAAACCACCCTTCAGCCTTCTGAGATCACCCATCTAGATCTATCTATCTATCTATCTATCTATCTATCAATAAATAAATCAATCAATCAATCAAACTATGAAACCCAACCTAAATGTTTAGCAAAGTATCAGTGTCAGCTGTTTTCCAGGACAAACGTTAATCAGAGCAACAAAGGCTACATTGTTCCACAGATAACCATTGAGGTTTTATAGCGGCTGTATAAAACTTTTCAACGTTTATTTTGCATGTGAGTTCCTCTTTGCCTGACCTGGTTGTTTCTCCTCTTTGCAGAGACGCTGATGGACACGAAGTGGGCCACGACGGAATTAGCATGGACAGCACACCCAGAGTCCGGGGTGAGTTCACTGTGGACCGTGTCTGCGCTACATGTGTTGATATAGGTCCTAAATACGTCACGACCACTGACATATGGAGTTCCAGAGGGACTGCATTTGTTACTATTATTATTATTATTAACTGTTGTGTGCGTATCCACACCGGTGCACTTTGTGTACGAGGCTACTTCCGATCACACGTTCCTGTACCACTTTACTAACAAATCAATGACACCATATGCACGAGCGTGCCCCAGGATGCGCTTTTTAGTAAGCACAATGAGATACACTGCTATTCAATTTCACCGGCCCGCCCAGGCACAGATGTTCCCTTCCTTTTATCCCCCACCCCCCAATGCAAAAATGGTGGCCCCTAAACTGAAATATTCCCTGGTGTTGACCTGTTGCTCGCCCTGACAGCCAATCCTCCCTCGCACAAAGTGCTAGTGACGGCTTGCTGTTGCGTTCCCATGTGCTTCCGACAATGGGCTAAAGACGGCAACAGGAGCCTTGACCTCTCCTCAGCTATACTTCAAAGATCCCCGTAACTCCTCCCACCGTCTTTATGCGGCCTCCTGAATTGGCGGAGGCCCCCCTCTTATCGTCTGACTGCCGGGCCCCGGATATTTGGCCCCACCCGGTTTTGCAACGATGCCGCCCCAGCTGTTCCAAGTCACCCACCATACTGCCCTCCCCTTTTACCCTTTACTTCCACGTAACTAAGCACTAATGAAGCCAGACACAGCAGTTTGTTCACCTACAACAGTCACCACCCCCCTCAACCATCTATCCATCACCCGTTTGCCTCCCTACCATAAAACCGCTCTGCAGCGACCCACCAGTGTGGTGAGCAACACCTCCCCTTTTGCTTTCTCTAACCAAACCCCAAACAGATGCTCCCCAGATATCCTCCATCGCAAACGTCAAGGTCTCGGGTGACTCCGTTGTGTGCGCCAAGATGAATCTCTCCCCGCCCGTAACTGCTTTTGTTTTCCCCCGCCATGGAACGCGTAGCAGACGGAACTCATCCTATATATATATATATATATTTTACTCAAAGCCCGTTTATACTTAGCCCCACTGCCTCGTC
The DNA here is from genome assembly GCA_027575585.1 of Percopsis omiscomaycus. Classification (NCBI taxonomy): domain Eukaryota; kingdom Metazoa; phylum Chordata; class Actinopteri; order Percopsiformes; family Percopsidae; genus Percopsis; species Percopsis omiscomaycus. Next base: position 325 of record JAODLI010000715.1, on the reverse strand, counting down.
CAGAGGGACTCCGTCTTCCGTCTTTATTTACAACTAGTGCAGTGGGTGTGCTTGCGGACGGTTGTGTCTGGCGAGGATGTTTGGGAGCAGCCAGTGCAGTGGCGGAGGGGGAAAGTGGCTGGGAGCACGCCAGCCACGCTGAGATTAAGTGAAGGCCACAGAAGCCCAAACGCACACAGGCTTTATCTCTTGTTCTTCTCCTATCTGTGCACGCATGGGTGTACCGTCTCTCTGTATCTCTGTCTCTAACACACACACACACACTCCAACCATAATGAAGCATGCCTCTAATGATTTACAACTGCTTAGCATTAGACATACGCTA
>JAODLI010000714.1:0-11807 GCA_027575585.1 Percopsis omiscomaycus | reverse complement strand
ATATAGAGAGAGAGAAATATATATATATAGAAATATATAGATATAGAAATATATATATATACTATACACATAGCTCTGAAAAGGTACTCTTTTTAAAAATGATTAATATAAATACGATTTTATAAATGGTAAAACCAGACAAACTAAAAAATATGCACTTAAATGTGCATATTTTACATAAATGTGTGTGTGTGGGGGGTCCCTATGTTTCTTATCTTATTTTTATGCTATTGTCGATATTTACCACTTAGATAGATGGGCGTGTTGTTCGTTCTAAACGCCAGATGGCGGTATTTCTATTGTTATCGTCTTTGTTTTTCCATCCCTCGTTTCTCTGTATCATACGGTAGCTGAATATTTTTTTTTTTTACATTTTCATGATGGCGGAGGACAGTGAATCTGCAGCCAGCCAGCAGAGCCTGGAGCTGGACGACCAGGATACCTGTGGGATAGATGGAGATAATGAAGAGGAGAATGAGCATATGCAAGGGTGAGGATGGTCTGTAACCCGGGATCAGAAACACGGTAGTTTGGACTGCCTAGATAGCTCTGTTTATCTGTATGTTGTCGGTAATAGGAATGGCACTAGATAGCGAAGTCGCTCGTACGATACTAGCGTTAGCTGTCGTTAGCTAACATCACTGCAGTAGTGCATGCACAATTGCATGGCCGTTGTAATAAGTGAATAATCATTGTAACAGATAATAAAATGGCTATGGTTTCAGGCATGGCTAAACGATGTCACTTTACAACGACAAAATAACCCGATTGGCATGCCATTAGCAAACTGGTGTCTGAATACTGAATATGGCATGAGGATGACAGCTAGCCACTGAAACAAACACCGCTAGCTAGCGTGTCATTCGTTGCTATGGCAGGCAGCTCTCCAGTCGTTTTTGTCGGGAAATTGTCAGGATGGAACTCGTCCAGTGAGGAGATATACATGTAGGTATTCATATATATGTACATGTTCACATTTGTAGAAGTCCAGGGGGAGATTTGGGGGCCAAGAGGAAGAAAAAGAAGCAAAAGAGAAAGAAAGAGAAACCAAGCTCTGGAGGAGCCAAATCAGACTCTGCTTCTGACTCTCAAGAGATAAAGGTAGGAGAAGGGGTAGGGACTTTGAACATTCTGGGGTTCTTAATGTAGCCCATTCTTGCCATTGACATTAAGTTTGTAAGCATTTATGCATGTGAATGTCCTTTCCTGTGTTAATGCGTAGAACCCAGGCTTGCCCATGCAGAAGCTGCAGGACATCCAAAGAGCCATGGAGCTGCTGTCATGCCAGGGTCCTGCCAAAAACATTGACGAGGCAGCCAAACACAAGTATCAGTTCTGGGATACACAGCCTGTCCCCAAGCTAAGTGAGTATGTCATGAACAATAATGTCTTGTTATCTCCAGGTTAAACAAATTTGTGTTTCCTTTGCACTGTATTCAGTGCTCTATACTGGCCTATATTGTGTTTGCTTTTCTGGGAGAAGGCAATTGGTTGCAAAAGATATCAGCTTTGAATAATGGTGGTAGTCCATTTGGAGAAACACCGCATTTGATTGTTGTTTACCTATTTCCATGACATCTATTAGTGTGAAAGACTCATCTGTTTTGTAGTTCTCAAGCCAAATGTGCAGTCTGATATTATAATTATATTATAGAACAGTAAAAGTGTTTTAAAGTGGGTTGTAAAATAGATTTGTATCCCAGTCCATCTGCTGTTATTTAGATGAGGTAGTGACAAGCCACGGGCCGATTGAAGCAGACAAGGAGAACATTAGGCAGGAGCCCTATTCCTTACCCCAAGGCTTTATGTGGGACACCTTGGATCTCAGCAATGCAGATGTGGTGAGTGTGTGGAGTTTTTGTGCAATAAATTAAATAATTGTATGCAAACAAATTAAGCATGGAAATGTGTCTGTTTTCTCCCCTCTTCTCCCAGCTGAAGGAGCTGTACACATTATTGAATGAAAACTATGTGGAAGATGATGACAACATGTTCCGATTTGATTATTCGCCCAACTTTCTCAAATGGTACGATTTCAGTCTTTCAGGAAGTGTCTGTCATCTTGCTGTTGTAAAGTCAGTGATAACCTTTAGCCAACTATCTCAATCTAAACTAATCTCACTAACCCTTATATCACCCATTAGGGCACTGCGTCCTCCTGGTTGGTTACCCCAGTGGCACTGTGGAGTGAGAGTGTCCTCCAATAAGAAGCTGGTTGGCTTTATCAGTGCCATTCCTGCAGATATACGCATCTACGACACGTAAGAGACACAGTGTGAACTCTGCTTAGTTAATTCATACATTTTAAACTGGTAATGTACGCCTTCCATGAAAATGTTTTTGACTGTAAGGCACAAACCTTTGTTCCCCTCCGGCACATGCAGGTTAAAAAAGATGGTTGAGATCAATTTCCTCTGCGTGCATAAAAAGTTGCGTTCAAAGCGGGTAGCTCCAGTTCTGATTAGAGAGATCACACGGAGGGTAAACCTGGAAGGAATATTCCAGGCGGTCTACACAGCAGGGGTAGTTCTCCCCAAACCTGTGTCCACATGCAGGTACATGAAGACTAAATGTTAATAATAAGATACAACTCAAATAATTATTTCCTTGTCGTGTTGGAAGGTCTGAAGGGCTGGAGATTATGATTTCCTTGTTTTGTGTGTCTCTGTGCAGATACTGGCATCGTTCTCTTAACCCCAGGAAGCTAGTGGAAGTGAAGTTCTCCCACCTGAGCAGAAACATGACCCTGCAAAGAACCATGAAACTCTACAGACTACCCGATGTAAAGATACTCATAGCTGTTCATATTGGACTTCATTATGATATATATTAATTGCAAACGCAAATAAGAACTCGTCTTTTCTGTGTCCACTGATGCAGAGCACCAAGACCCCAGGCCTGCGGTCGATGGAAAAGCGTGATGTTCGTCAGGTCACGGAACTGCTTCAGAAACACTTGAGGCGTTTCCAGCTGGCACCCTCTATGGGAGAGGAAGAGGTGGCCCACTGGTTCTTACCACAGGACACCATCATCGACACATATGTGGTGGAGGTATCTAAGGAATCATTTATGGTTCAAATTTACAAAATACACCAATGGAACTTGGAGGATTATAAGAGGGTAGTTTCCTTCTTTCTCAGGGCGCTGGTGGCATACTGACAGATTTCACTAGTTTCTACACTTTGCCCTCGACGGTGATGCACCACCCACTGCACCGGAGTCTGAAGGCTGCTTACTCCTTCTACACCGTTCACATGCAGACTCCACTACTGGACCTAATGAACGATGCACTGATCCTGGCCAAACTGGTATAAATACCAATAACGGTTAAAAAACAGATTAGAACTAAAATAACCCAATGATGATAAAAAAGACTTAATCTGCAAGTTGTGTATGTTTTTACAGAAAGGTTTCGATGTTTTCAATGCTCTGGATCTGATGGAGAATAAGGTATTTTTGGATAAGCTCAAATTTGGCATTGGAGATGGAAACCTTCAGTATTACCTCTACAACTGGAAATGTCCCCCTATGGACCCTGATAAGGTCAGTGGTGCTTTGTGTTGGACAGTTTATCATCACAGTGTGGTGGAAGATTGTTTTATATTTATTTGTCATACTGTGTTGAATAATTTTGCATCTAACGCCTCTTTCAGGTTGGCCTTGTACTTCAGTAGCTATTCTGTTCACAGCTATTACACTCAAGAGCTGGAGGTGAACTTGGGCTATTCCTTACCTGGACGCACAGGTAGCCCAAGTTCGACAATACAACAATAAAACCAACCAGGTGATTGGGAAGCTTGCCTCAATTTAAGCAGTTGTCCCTTCACAAAACATTTATCAAAAACATTCTCTGTTTACTTGGAGATGAAAACTCTTTCATCAACATCCTGAATGTGAAGTCATGCAATGCCTGAGATACGCATACAGCACAGTGCTTCAGACAGACAGAGAGAGACACACACACACACACACACACAATTGTAATACTGTTGGAAATACAAAATGATACCTTGACATTGTAAAATGTACTCTGTTTTATTCTTCAACAGGGAATGTCCATTTATTTCAATAATAATAATAAAAAAGAAGATATCTGTCTAGACGTTTAAGAATAACTAATGCAATTACGTCATTTGTAAATGGTTTCTGGTTTCTTTTCATTGGCTTTTTGGTTAATCAAAAAGCAACCAGATATCCAATACAGATATAAGGCTAAACCTCATTATGTCAAGGTATCTCTTCAAGCATGAAAGACATAACACATACATAGACAAGCTACACCCATGCACGCAAGAAGAAGGAAAGAGAAATCCACATGGTGCATTGATATTCATGTTTTTGTTAAAACGATATAGTTACCTGTACATTTAATGCCAGATCATATTTATTCCTGTAGTGAGTTTTTTTTTTTTTGTTTGAGAGGACTGATCCAAAGTATTTTCCTCAGACGTACTGTAGATGTCATTTACTTTGGAGTTTGTATGGGCAGTTTAGACACTGGGTTTGGGGAACTTTTGATGAAGAATGTATTACATCAATGAAGCACAATTTTTGAGTTCTTTATTGAGCAAAAGGGGTCCTTTAAATTTCATAAGATTAATTGTGCTACAATCATGTTTTTATAAATGAAGTTTATGTTATAAACCTGTCTTCTGGCTCATCATCATTTTTTTGTAAAATATTCAATCCATGCATATTGTCCTTTCTGTATTTTTATTGCCTCTGCACATTCCTCTTGCGATATACAGTCCAGTTATTTTGCTACTTGTGTTGAACGCTTGTGCTGTCCTAATAGAGCCATTTGTAGATGCTGGCATGACTGAGTCCATTGAGCATGAAGGATAGGCTCCTGTTCGTCATGAAAGTACAGTAGGAGACAATGAAACCTGTATGAGCCTTGTGGCTAATCAGAATGTGCATACTTCAGTCAAAGCAGGGCTTAATTGGTTTTAATGTTTTGTTTGATTGATAATAAAAGGAATGGACAGGTTTATACCTGGAGACAGGTTTATAGCCTTGCAGAAAATCACATTGGAAGAGAAGCTTACTTTTGTAAATTCCTCTCCCTCGAATCAATCACTTAAAGGACTATTTTATTGAGCTCCCAGACAATTAGCTGAAGGGAAGGTAACATTAAATATGCTAAGAAAGGTGTGCTTAGGTTTTAAACTTTGACACTTCAGAATCTTCCAATTAAGTATATAACAACCCCTATACACACACCAAGAAAACCTTGGTGTGTGTACCTGTTTTCAGTCAATTGGTTTAATTAGGTGAAGGCTAAAGGGTACTCCATAACAGAAATTAATTGTGGGTACACCAATGGTTTAGTAACAAAAGTAGCAAGAGATTTAGCATTTTTGTTGAGCCTATGCTGAATTTTGTTATCGTTATATGGTATTAGGTAAAAAAAATTGTTTGTTGTGCAGCTAAATGTGTGATATTCCCTGACCAGTTCTGACATTTAGCATTATGACATGACTTCTGTCATGATTTTCAGTATTTCCTTAACATTTCTTGTTGAATTTGCACCATCAAAACTAAACAGTTTGGTGTATTAGGGAATTCCTTGGGTTAAATTTGCCTGTCACTGTCCAGTGAAGTGCTACCTGCTGTCAGACCTTTCGCTGAAGCTCCTCAAGACCAGCTGGTTGAAGTCTGCTTGCACACTCAAAGGTCAAACAGTGTTTCCTTGAATAGACTGAACTTGTCAGTTGAAAATACTTACCTCTGCCTGTCTGTTTTGTTTGATATTGATGTGGCTCATCAAAACAGTTCAAGCCTGCTGCCATCTGTTCACTTCTCTACTCCTCTGTGAAATTGTCTGCATAGGTTGGGGGAATACATGCAATCAATCATGGACACTGCTTCTGGGTTCATTTGATTTGTAACTTGCTAAAATAGAAAGAAATTACATTCACACAAAGGGATACATTTAACACTGAAAACTAGGTGTTTTCCACCCCCCTAGTCAACTGGATGCCTAATAGATGTAAACGCCATTAGCTCTCAGCTTGGCTGCAGTGATGATTCTGGAATTTATATTTTGCACCAACATCCTTTACAGAGAACAGCCCTGAACAGCCTTATTTAAAAAAAAAATTGCTATCGGGACGGGGTGAACATAGTTTTCAAATGACACGCAGCTTTCTCTGACTGAAGAACAATATTTTATTCCAAGTCCATTGCAGGCTGTGAAAAAGCTCAAGAACTTGTACCAGCATCATTTTGACATGACCCCATGCAAATAATGAATCAGTTTCAGCACACAATGTCTGTTATACCAGCATGGATATTGGTTTGAATAAACTCACTTTAAAAGTTGTATAAACGTTTATTATTTTCACCATGATGAAAATTGCTATTCTATATTAAACAAAAAGCAACAAAAAAGGTAAAACCTAAAAGACTTTTAAATCAAAAATAATAAAATTTATATCTTAACTAACTGGAAGAGTGCTTATACATTTACCTAAAGCTGTTACAATACACTTTAAATCAACAGGTCATTAAATGTTTAATTCAGTTATGCTTTAGGGGGAAAAATGCATTATTTTCTTTTCCCTTTCCCTTTCTTTTTCTTTTTGATTCTGTTCTTTGAAGGATTAGGAATAATTCTTTTAACTCCAAGAGGCTGCAGAATGCAGGGGGTAGGATTTTCCGATTCTGTGATCTCAGTCTCTTTTTCCCATTTCCGTTTCTGGCCCCTTTTCTCTCCACCTTCTCCCGCCATCTCTACTGGGTCATCAGTTTCCAGTTTGAGCTCTGTCCCTTGTAGCCAAGCAACAACAAGAGTGGACACTTTTGGAATAATAGCCGTAACAATGTCCCCAAAAATGTCATCTTCCGTTGAACTGCAGCGTCTGAATCCCAGTGCCAGAACACTTTTTAACCCTAGTTGCTCTGATACACTGTTGCTAAGTTGTGCCACCTGACCAGCTGGCACATGTCTTGTTGCACTGAGTGCGATCAAATGGTAAATCATATGTTGTGGTCTGACAGAGTTACATACAAGCACCAGTCTGAGTTCATTCCTTTCTAGAGCCTTGGTGACCTCGTTGATGCCAATGGCAAGCTGTCTTCTGGCTGTGGTGTCTGTCCAGCCATTATCAGGCAGGCCCTGTAAATGCGTGTCCTGGCTTTCCTGTGTTGTATTTTCCGATGGTGCACAGGGTGTCTTGTCTTTCTTTTTTCTCCTCGGTTGGGACACTTCATTTTTCTTAAGCCCAATTGTAACCAGTTTAGTGTTGATAGTGTTCAAGATGTGTAATTTGTCATCCCATGGCAGCGCCCTCCATTGGGTCTGAAAGGGTGAATTAAGAGAGGTCTTAGATAGAATTGTCTTTTTCAATTCCTTCTTTGATACCTTGCCTGGGGTAGCCATCTCTTGAAAAGTAAATCCGAAGTCTTGTGGGAATGACGGCTCTACTACTTATTCAACGCTGCAAAGTGTTCTATATTAAGTCGACGTTGCCATGTCACGTGTATGGCTGTTTGCGTTTACGAACATCCAAACAAAACTACAATGATCTTTTAAATCACAAATAATTTTCCATAAACGTCAGCTTACTTGGTTTCCTCAGTATTCACGAGAACTTGTCAGATGTAAACTTTCTTTACCAGCGTTCGTTATTTTCAATCAGTTTTTAAGCTACGTCCGAAAGCAGGACGACGCCATTTTGTTTGAATTGAAACAACTTTATTGATACTTCGCAGGATGCAAAAGCAATTTAATAATAAAAACGTTTTGATCATATTTCATCTTTGTTTTGTACTGCACTTTTATTAATGTTTTATATACTGGAATTAATGTAGTCTACCGTAAAATGTCCTTGAGTGTCCTGAAAGGCGTCCAACTAATAAAATGCACAATTATTATTTCAATAACATCAGTCATTATGTGGTAGCCTACAACAAATGAAATGTCGTGTAGAATGCGCATCACAACCACATTCTTTGGCATAAGTTTCCTAAATTACTGAACAAATGCCAGTTTCAATGGTCATTGTTACGCCCCTGGTGGCTACCTAGAGGAACTAGGGACTTGACCATAGACTGTATGGACTTGACACAGTTCGATGAATGTTTAGGGTAGGTGTATTGTACCACAGGTGTATTGAGACCAAACTTAAAATAGGTTTAACGACGCATGTATAACAAATGTACCAACAAGACAAGGGGAGAGTGCCTGGCATAGGCCTGGCACATAATATTCATTAGCATTTTTCATGAAGAGCTGCATTGTAGGCTACATTTACTGCATGCCCATTGCCCGGAGTCCCGTAATGACAGCCAGCCAATCAGCTCCATCGAAGGGAGAATGCTCCCTCCCCTTACACCCATCAGTAGGCGGACAATATTGCACTGTAAGCTGTGGTCCAATTACAGCTACCTGTAGCAGCACAGTAGACGTTGTTGATGAATTCATCTTCAATACGGGGCAGGATCTGGTAAAATGTCGCTTCAGGTAGGTTCATTTCGAAATATGTTTTATTTACGCCACGCTTATTCTGGAGTAGGCTAAAGCAAACATCATGTTGCCTAGGCCACGAATAAGAGAACATCTATTAGGCCAAGGCTATTTCGTATGCCCTCAATAAGTGATGCCATTATTCATCTGTATTTAATAATACCGGGCATAGAAAATGTTTATGGCCATGGTTTCTGCTATTTTTCAATTTTTTATATTATATTGCACAGCTAAAAATATGGAGGATAGCTGACCACATATAAATGTTCTTTTAAAAACTGAATCACAAATACCAAAACTACCAAATCCGTCCAATTATGCTGTGACAATTTTTTAAAATAGCCTATAGGTTTATACAATGGGCTGTAATTCTGATTCTCAACAATATCCCAGATCTAAGAAGATTATTTAGGAACACAGCGTTATTCAAAGTCTTGAATAAAAGGTCCATTGTTTAGATCTAATTAAGAGGAATGCGTGCCAGGCTTCTGGCTTCATAATACTTTGCTTATATTTGAAATAATGCAAACAGTACAGTTCACAGTTTGCAGTTCCACTAAAGCTGTGTAGACTACATCTCCCAGGATTGGATATAAAATGCACATCTATTATTGATCTTCCCCTTCGAAGGCAGAATTTGAGAAGATCGCAGATGATGTGAAGAAGATGAAGACGAGGCCTACAGACCAGCAGCTGTTAGATATATATGGCCTTTATAAACAGGCCATCGTTGGAGACATTAACATTGGTATTTCTTCATCATTCTGGAGCCAATGAGCAGAATCACAGTGATATTGTGTTTTCAACTATGGTCAGCAATTTCCACACCTCCTTCTCTGACTTTTTGTTTCACCAGATAAACCAGGAATGCTCGATAGAAAAGGAAAAGCTAAGTGGGACAGTTGGAATTCAAGGAAAGGTAAATAAACGACAAAATTGCCTACTTTTGCAATGGAAAGGATAGACTTGCCATCTGCTCTTTCAACTCTAACACTTTTTGAGGCATTATTAGGTTGTTTAATTTAGTAAAAGTAACAAAACATTAAGAACTGATATTTCCTTACTCTGTATATTCTGTATTTATATATGCTTGCAGGAATGTCCCAGGAGGATGCCATGTCAGCCTACATGACACTTGCTAAAGAAATAATCAACAAATATGGAATGTGAGACTAATGATAAACTACTTTATCACAATTATAGAAATGTCACATATCAAATAAGACTTATCTAAGTGAGGAAATTCAAATTAAAAAATTTATTACAACCTTGTTTCTTGGCTCAAATATTTGAAAATAAAATATTAACCGTGTAAATCAATCTTATTGATAATGTTGATATTGAGATATTTCATTATATTCTTTAGTAACTGCTCACATACTGTGAGCACTAATCTTTTTACTAGTATTATAAAATAGCAAACTCCTGTCTGTGTTTAAACAATACCTATTTCATAGAATGTGAATTTGGCACAGTGATATATAGCATACACACAAGGGTTCTAAAGTACATAGCTTGATATAGTGACAGCTTTTACTGTCAGTTGGATTTGAGTAGTTTCAGGTAGTTAGAGCTGGGATGTGGTGGCCAGGTGCAGTATATCATGTAAGGAGGTACACAGGTTCTGGAGGAGTGATTCAGCATCTGTATGTGGGTCAGACTTCCATGCTGTGATGCATGCCACAATCCTGCAGGAAATAACATTTGATTTGGCCTAAAATATATCCAAGGTATATTATAAGGTATATTCCAATGTTGGAATATATCCAACATTAAACCATCAGACAATTCTAAACCCTACAAACTTTATGGTATTTAAAAATGTGATCTAAGTGATGTTTTAGACCAAAAAAGTACTTTGTATACATACAAGTGAATATATATTTGATATATCTTATCTTATATATTTGAAACCATATCATCTCACGTGAGATGGATATTCATAATAATTCTGTAGGTAGAGAATGAGCTACAGTACACAGCGGAGGTTGCCCTGTATACCCATAGGGTCAGTGTTAGCACAGCTGCTTCTACACCACTAGGTGGCAGAATAATGTTAGGAAAAGTGGTTGTCAGGGGTTGCGATTTAACTTATCTTTGGAAAAAAAAACACAGATAAAGATAAAAGCACTAAAATAGCCTTCCCACCTGTCATCTCTTATGCGGTAGAAGATGCCATAGCCGCGGGGCACCATGGGAGCCACAGCCCCCAGAACTGATGTATAGCCCGCCAGACTGGACGACAGGACAAAGTTACCACCCCCTCCGCTGCAGAGAGAGAGTCGCAATGGACATCTTTTATACAGACATGTAATAGCCGGGTAAACATACAGTAGGGTAAACACAGATGCAGCTGATAATTAACAAATGAATTGAGCAAAAATGTAGTTAATTTGATTTAGCAGGTAGTAGGCATACTATTGACTAATTGTCGATGCTTGCTATACCTATACTACTTGCCAAGAATTGTATACAGAGTATACAGCAGACCAGCATACTTTATCCCACTCTCAAAGAGTTCCTGTAATATTGAGGTTCACAAGCACTGGAGACCCGGGGTTGCAATGTGAGCAACATCGAAACCTGTGAGTAAATACATTCTGCTTTTGAGAGACCGAGTCAAACAGTAATTACATGCATTACCACAGCTGAAAACAGACTGATGACATTAAATTAATACATTAAAACATACTACAGATTTTTTTTGACTTCTACTGTACCTTTTAGAATATAGGGGATCCATGAAGAGATTTGGAATGGGAAGTCCTTCCTCTTTGGCCGTCAGGTAAAGGCCAAGGAGATGTCTGTCAAAACCTGGGTGTGATATTTTATAATGACACACGTTTAAAATCTTAATATATTTGTACACAAAAATGTTAGACAAGCATTTCCCAGACCCAAATATTTAACTGGACCAGTATTTGGTGTATATGACATTAAAACCTAATCAATTTTAGATAGTTAATTTATTCTGTTTGTATTTAATGGTGTGGGGAATTACTAATAAAAACATTAACCTTAAAAACAGTAAGAGAAATGAACCTGTTCCATTCTGGGCTTCTGCCATGAGCTTGTTGTGCTTGTTAAAGGCCAGAAGCAATGCCTTTCTCCTCACATCAGCCTGAGTAAAGAATAACACTGAATTTCATGAATGAATGAATTACTAAATACATTGTCGCATCTTCTTGCTACACATGACTTTGCAATAGTATTTAAATTATGAGGTCTTTCTCTCTCACACACTCACATACACACTCACACACACACTCACAGTGCACGTGGGGTCAAGCATGGCCTGGCACCAGCTGACCGCCTCCAGGGTGCAGGGGCGCATGGT
>JAODLI010000713.1:0-11808 GCA_027575585.1 Percopsis omiscomaycus | reverse complement strand
GCTGTAAAATATACAGTACCCTGCTGTAAAATATACAGTACCCTGCCATTCCTCCCTCCATTCAGCACATGAAGGATGTTTAACAAAATGTGTTTTCGCCTTCCAGATGGACGACGTCATTGATGATATTATAAGCTTGGAATCAAGCTACAATGAAGACATTCTTGGTCTCATGGACCCCAGACTCCAAATTTCAAACGCGGTAACATGCCTTGAAACTTTAAAATGGATTATGTGTTTTAATTTACTATGGTATATGCTCGCTTTAAGACGCCAGTCCCTTTGTTTTCCCCTGTGACGTCATTGGTGTTGGCTTCTGTGCAGCTCCCTGGGGCTGGTAACCTTCTAGACATCTATGGGAGCCAAGCGATTCCATCCCCGGGTCTTGCCACCTGTCCTTCAGGTCTATCCAACGTCAAAAGGGAATACACAGGTAACGAACATCAAAGTAAAACGGCTTCAACACAAAAATACATGGTATTGTTTGAGGGTTCAAATGGTTGTTAAATATTCTGTGTGAAAGTAAAAATAGTATTAATCCATTATTTCTGGAAAAAAATCAAACCTAGTGACGTGTTGTTCCATTGGCCTGTCCATATTGTGTGCAATTTTGTAATGCACAAGATGCTATGAAATGAATTATTTGCTAAATGGTTACTTCAGCTCCTGGCATGATGCAAGGACTGGACAAGCCTGGATCCTGTGGCCAGTATGAAAACTATCAAAGGCCAGAAGGCTTTCCAGTAGGTAAGCAATGTAATGCGAAGCAAATTAAATGATATGTCATATACTTGGTACAGTATTTTCAGTATTCATGAGTTGTATGTGTAGTGTTTTGTGAAGAAACAAAATCGCACACAATATAAACTCTATAAAAATAGGGTGAGAGAGTGTCAAGCTTTCCATATTCTTCCTGCAGAACTCATAACCACCATGCATATAGTCACAGATACAGTGGACAATCATGCTATTGTGCATACCTTGTATTTACTGTGTATACTGTAGCTAGACTTGTTTGACGTATTTTACAGAGGCTGAGGTTCGAGCCCTTGCTAAGGAGAGACAGAAAAAAGACAACCACAACCTAAGTAAGTCTCAAGGGACCTATTATATGCATTATCTATTGCCCCTGTGTGCAGACACGGCAGTAATGTTTACTTACTGCACGTCAATGGTCTTCAGACATGACCCATGACCCAGGGGATAAATAACAAATACATACAAAAAAAATACTTTTTTTTATCTTTATCTTTTTTTATCTTTCCCACAAGAGCTTGAATCTTGAAGTATCTTCGCTCCCACTTTATAGTTCCTTTATAGTTACCAATTGAATTAGACATGCATGTCACCTTTCTGAGCTGGTTGTAGCTATCGCAATAATTACACGTGTCAGTTTAAATGATCATGGTCACGGGCCATGTCAAGACATGTTTACACGTTGCAGGCAAGGATATCTAATTGGCAGTGCCAGATTACTGACCGGGCACACCAGGCAGGTGCCCTGGGGCCCTTTGTCTTTAGGGGGCCCTTGGTTGTCTTTGGCCCCGCGAAGGGCCTTTGTACTGTTTAGATGGGCTGGCAGATTTCACCAGGGGGACCAGAACAAGACATGGCTGGGCCCTATTCCTGGTTTGTCATGGTTAGGCTCTATTCCTATTCCTAGGCAAGGGCCCTTGGAGTTTGCTTGCCCAGGGGCCCTCTGGTGGCTTAATCTGGCAATGCTTATTGGGTCTTCAACATTCTGTGATCAATAAACTGTTAAGACAGCCTTGATTATCCAAGAGACGATGGCAAAATATTGTGTTTTGCTTATTCCCTGTGATGTGCACATCTGTCTGTGCAATAGCGGGTTTTATTTTTTACTTTGTAACACTGGGGTCAGGGTTGCTCATCTGTATAATATTAACTGATCATATTTCTTCCCTTACTACAAGTTTACTGCTCAAAATATGCTCACAAACACTTTGTCTATTTGACTCTTTAGTTGAACGAAGGCGGCGGTTTAATATCAACGACCGCATCAAAGAACTTGGGACCTTGATTCCTAAATCAAATGATCCGTAAGTGTGCGTCTGTCCGTCCATCTCATTCACTCTTCCTCATGATTACTTCTTGATCCATTTTCTGATCCATTTCCTACACCAAATTCCTTAAACTGTGATGGTCTAGCCCCCTGGGGCCATTGACAACGGCATGCCGTCACAGTCAGCTGCTGCGTTGGGTCTAACTGGGGTTTTTTGTCCACTGTGTACCCTAGGGACATGCGCTGGAATAAAGGCACAATTCTCAAAGCCTCTGTGGACTACATCAAGAAGCTCCAGCGGGAGCAGCAGAGAGCCAAGGAGCTGGAATGCAGACAGCGGAGGATGGAGCATGCTAACCGCCACTTGATTCTACGTATTCAGGCAAGTTCTCCTGTGGTCACGAGGCCAGTGGACCTCAGACTGTGGGCGAGATCCCCACCGAGGGGTCACAAGATGCTTAGGGATGGTGTGAAACGATTTAGAGATTTGAAAATAATCTTTTCAATTTTAGTATTTCAAATTATCTTTAAATCTGCCTACTGTAGTGCTGAAATCATTTGAGGCGTAGCTTTGTAAAATGCGGTGAGGCAGAGAGCAGCACTTCTTTGTGATTTCTGTTATTTCAGCATACCTACAGTACCTGTACACTGGCAGGAAATTACAGTTGTATCAGCAAATCCAAGGGGTTCTCAATGTTATGTTTTGGGAAGACCAATTGACATAATAATAGCCATTATTAATCTATATCTTACCATAAAAACATGTCATATGCAGATTTAATTTAAAGATTTTAATTAAAAATGTAATGTATACATTTTTAAATGCTGTTTATTTGGTGTGTTTATCTAGGAGCTGGAGATGCAAGCACGCGCTCACGGGCTTGCGGTGGTGTCCTCCACATCCGTGTGCACTTCAGAGTTGATGGCTCGAGCCATTAAACAGGAACCTGCTCCGGGCGACTGCCCCTCAGATCTCTACCTGCACAACTCAGCCCCGGACATGTCCCCTCCAACCACACTGGACCTCAACAACGGCACCATTACCTTCGACCATATGCCACCAGATGCTGGAGATCCCAGGCCTTATGGAAGCTCCAAGACCTGCAAAAGTAAGGATATGGTGAGGGACAACGGTCTCTCCCCGCTTGCTCCCAACGATCCCATGCTGTCTTCAGTGTCTCCCAATGACTCCAGCAACAGCAGCAGCCGTCGGAGTTCCAGCTCTAGTATGGAGGACAAAGAGCGCAGCTGTTAGCACTGGCCAACTCCACAAGACACACGGACACTTTGTATTTGATGTAATCCAATCAACGAAGGAACTGCCATGAGTTGCCTTAGCAGGTCGCATTTAAATGAATCCTTACTACTTGGAAGTACGGTCAACATTTACTACAAATTTTAACCTTCGAAAATGTCACAGTTTGGTTTGTCTTTGATTACCATTACCTTTTAATTGTGATACCTTTTACAGTAGACACAGCGCTATTGAAAACCAGTTGACTATGCAAGAGGTGAGCAAACAATGACTTTTAGACTAAGTTGTAAAGGGATAATGCAAATTCTTAGATGTATGGAAAGCAAATAGGTGTGAATAGTTGAGTAACTATTTAGGCGTCTTGAGGTTTCTTTGCAATGCATTACACAACATAAGACATTTGGAATGTTTAAGTATATATTAATAGGTTTTACTTATCAATTTATTTATGATTATGGAGAAAAAATGTTGGGCTCTCATCCAAAATCGAATATGAACAGCTAAAGTCCCTATGGGCAGCTTTTGATGTTTTTGCATAGTGACACCTTTTGATTAAGCTAAATCAAATACGTTCGGAGAAAACTAAATAGTTTACTAAAGGATTGCAGCATAGCTGATCAACCAAAGCAAATATAAATTCAGTTCGCTAGTTGTTTTTAGGGGTGATCTGACATGGGTAAACATTGATTCAATCTAAACAGCGATAGCGTCATCCTTCACTACTGTACCTACAGTATTGTTACACTCTACAACCCAAACTCAGCTAGAACTAGAATAGGTGATGGATTCTCATCATTTTTATTCAAGGATTGATTTTATTGATTTTCTATCAAATATATATATACTTTTTCTGATAAATACTCCTAATTATTATGGCCCAGTTCTCTTATGTTGTGATCTAAGAGGTTTGAAATGAAAGTGCCAAAACCAACCAAATGTGCATTTCTGATTATATGTTGTATTGTACTGAGCTTAGGGTCTCTGGCTGAAAGTGATTTCCTTCACTTTGCAACTACAACAATCAGAATAAAATGTTCATATATATATGAAAACTGAATGCTAACTAATATCTACTTTACTGTATATTTTTAAAGGACATATTTTTAGGATTCAGTTATTCTTTTGAGAGTTAGTGATCATGTCTTGTTGCCGTGAAGTACTATTAGATTTGTTCACTTATTTAGTAAATTCCTGTGACGACAGCCTAGTTCCTTTAGTTAATAAATTAGTTATTAATTACTGGATAGAACAGGGTAAAACAAATGTGATAAGAATAATCTTTTTTTTTCAATCTATGCCAGTTATCGTTGGCTTTTAAAACAGAAAACACTGGAGATGAGTACATTTTGTATATAGTTACTTTTACAGCTCTGTTGGTTAGATTCATATTTCATTATATACTGTTGGTCAGAATATGCTCTGTGAGATTTTCAAATCTAGATCCAAAACTTTCATTTTGTTTTTATATGTATCTGCTAAACTTAATATAAATAATAATTAAAATCTTTTGTTCTTGAAAATGCATGTCACATACCAGCATTTCTTTCAGTATGACATTCTGTACATATCAATGTTTTTTATAAATATTATATTTGTATATTTTTTATATACACCAATTATTGATTACACATTTTTCTACTAAAGGATTTAATATTTAACAATTGAATGATGTGTAGAATTATTAAGAATATGTAAACTGTGTAGACACTAAAACCCCAACATTATTTATGACATTTAGAATACATATCTCTGAAAAAACTATATGATACTGGTGATTATTATTCTATAAAGTGATATATTCTTAGCTTTATAGACTTATAATACATACAGTATATCTATCATATATTTTGTACAGACCTATACAGTATAATATTAACCCAAGTAATTTATAAGCCCACACATTACTACCCATTATGCATAAAATGTACTTCTCTGTTTGTAGTGGACACTGGTATTCCTACTGTATATTTAGGGAACTATTTATATTCTGATTTCATACTGGACCTTCTCTGGCTACAGTATGTGGGGGCCCTATTAGGAGTGTCAGCAGTGGGCTCTCTAATGGGTTGCCATGGAGTTTTCAAGCTGAAAGCCGAGACCTACATTCAGGTGCTCGGGATCAGTAGTTCTACAAGTGAGGGACACAACCCCATTTTGGGATGTTTTTGAGGGCCCGAAACAATGTGTTTAAGGGAGGGACAAAATATTTACTTAGTCACAATCCATTCACTCACATTGTTGTCAAGTTGTCTTCCTGCAAATATATTGCCAGTTATAGATTATTAGCCTGTGTACTGGTGGAAACAGTATAAAAACAAACAACAATCTCTCTCTTATACAAACTCAAATTCTTCTTCTGGCAGAATAGGGTTGCTGCTATATGGAGAGAGAAAAATCGAATACATTTTTGCATAGATGGATAGATAATAGTTAGATAGATGGATTAGATCAATTAGACATGATTATTTGCCATTTTAGATTTTTTTTAGAGCCCTCAGCTCTTTACACCACTTCTTATATGCCTTGAACACAATTTCATCAGACGTGTCATTGAAGATTTCTGCTTTAAAAGAGATTGAAAAGACAACATCCATTAGCAGTAATTATTTCAGCAGTACATCAGGATGTACTGACGTTAAAATCAGCCAGTAGGAACAGCACCATCTAAAACTAAAACGGTTATTTGCAATTGCTTAAATTAGTGACGTACAGGTTGTAAACGTCCTGGTCCATGACCATAATGCACCTGTGCGGCTTGGAGTTTTCCCTCATGTCTTCCAGCTGCTGTGGGTCACCAGCAGTGTGTCGTTACTTGGGTCCAGCAGACACTTGGTCTCCGTCACCTTGTAGGAGAAGACAATAGGGCTGACTACTGTCCAGGAGGACCCTTTGCAGCCGACATTGCAGCGGATGGCTGCAATGCGATCACGCTAGGGAGACGCCATTTTTAAAACGTAGACCGAATTGTAAACAGGAGAGTAGAAAACATGAAATAACCACAAAGTGGAGGTTTTTACATATGTAAAATATCCAGCTTAATGGAGCTGTAAGCATAATGCAGCAGCTTTACTGTAGCTGCTTTAGTTATAAAACAGGGTGTGTGACACAAGCATGTAAATAGACTGCAAGCTGGTCTGCATTTTTGTACTGTTGAGAAATGTAAGCAGCTTTGATACCTGGCTCGTGACGAGACATTAATAGTATTAATAATAAAAGTCCCCCAACCAATGTATGTTCAAACTGTGATACAGTACATACTGTAAATAAACAACCAGTTTTGCAATGTTATCTACTTGCAAAACTGGTGGTTAACCGGTTCAACTGTTGACAAATGTACTAATTCTAAGTCGCTTTGGATAAAAGCGTCTGCTAAATGCTGAAAATGTAAACAAGTACATGTAAAAAATACCCACATTTTGGCGGCAGACACAAAAACCTTTTGGGTTCTTGTTTAAGTTCTGGGTGACTTTGCGCTGCCATTGACCTTCACTAAACTAAACTCTTTTCGGTGTTATCAAACGCAGTGCTACCAAGTTGAGTCTTCCCCATATTTTTTGTCTCTACCGCTCAGACGTCGGACAATAAGAATACCCGCAGGAGGAGGCAATGTGCTGCAAGTACTACTAAGCTTCTACATATCTAGTTACCTCCTGAGTATAGTAGGATATTGACAGGGCTTTTTAACAAAATAATCATCTAGGCCCTACACGAAAAGAAAATACAGTTCAACATATCTTGTTAAACATTAAACATGAATTATCTGAGCACAACAAAAGCTATAGGTTTTGGCAGGATAGCCTGGATAGTCTAGTGCTCTGTGTGTTTGATTCCCAGCCAGAAGGTTATGGGTTAGAACCCCGGAATTGGCCTACCTGTAAGCATCATTGAGCCAGATGCCCAATGCCTATAACTTGTAACAAATGACTCATTCTATATAAATATACATAGCCTATACTATATAGCCTACAATATCTATATCTATATTCTTTAATGTCTTTGTATTTGTGCAATACAGTTTTCAATTTACTGTCAGCTAGTGGGTAGAGAAGTGCACCTTTAATTTTGCGCCCCAAGTTAGATTCTTGATCCATATACACTTGGCTTTAAACATTTTTTTTTATATTATTCTCTCGGAGACTGGTAAGCTCTGTTTCCATCCCATGCAACCCCCCCAGCAGTTTTGGTGTTAGGCGATTGGCGAGTCCCCGTATCGCTGCATAATTCCAATAAAGGGGCGTGCTTGCGATTCACAGGGTCCATCCTACACGCATTGCCAGTAGTTCCATGTTTCGGAGTCTCGTTGGGTAATCCTTACTTAAGATTTCGTTTTCCCGAAGTTGCACAACCGACCCAAGACGAGTGCCACTTTCAATCGTCACTGGCTGTACAAACACAAGTAGCCTAACAAAGAATAAGTAGTCTAATAAGGTGCATCATGCTGGCAGGAAAAGGTAAGGTTATCGATTCATTCTCATGATTTGGATATATTTTACAGGCAAACTACAGATTAAGCGCAGATCAATGCTAGAATCACACTCAAATAGTTAGAAGACAGAACGAAACAGCTGCATGAGAAACGTCAGCTGCTGTTGCCTGCTGGTATGTAGGGTAAAGGCTACGTTTAGGCTTCAGTGTCAAAAAACACATTTTTTAAATACCGTCTATGTAGGAGCCATTTGTGTACTTTTGTTTGCAAGTGTTAATATTTGTTTAGATATAGTATTTTGCAGTATTATTGGATACACTGGGTTATGTAGGTAGGGGGAGCGCACACAGTTCTCAACAGACCAGCCACAGACCAGAATAGACCAACATGCTACAACGTGCAGCAATAGAATAGGAAACAACAGGGTATGTTCAACTCTGTACAACTGCTTGCTACTGCAGTAAACAACCTAACCTCAAATACTGTGGTGTCTGCGTAAGATTTCACCCCTGCCTGTGCATAATGGCAAGTGGCAACTAGGAAGGAAATGGAAAAGTTGGAAAATTGCCATTACAGTATAGTATAGTATAGTATAGAATGTTGAACATATATTTATTAGCATTTACTTGTAAATGCTGTAAACGTCCAAGCTACATTCATGGCCATACACATTTTAAGTGTATTAATTTTATTATTCAATGTATTATTTAATTTCCCTAGTTTCTGACACCCCTGTGGAATTCCTTGTGGAATACCTAACAAGAGCTAAAGAGATAGCTGAAAACACCGAAAATGTTCCAAAGGAGTTGACCACTAACTTGCAGAAGGCTCTGGACATAGCCAGCGGTCTGGATGGCTACTTGGAAAAGATCAGCTCCCGGGAAAGTGAACCTCTGGCAGATCTTAATGAGTAGGCCTATGCCATGACTTCAAATCCAGTTGTATCTGAAAGATATTCATAATCTGTGAATGGTAATACTTTTTTGTTGATACCTTTGACATGTATTTGCAGGAAAACAATTTCACATGACTGGGATAAAGTATACAAGGACGGCAGGACTAAGTTCCGACTTCCCAAGGAGTGCATTACTGGGCATGTAGAAGGTTGGCTATTATTGACTTCAAATTAGGAGTGGACAATATAAAGAATACTTTGAGTTTACAATTCTTCAGTCAACAACACATTGTAGGTCATGGGTTCTCTCATCTCTTTGACAGGACAGACTCTGAAGATGTTGGTGCAAATGAGTCAAGCCAAGAGGGTCCTAGAGATAGGGATGTTCACAGGCTACGGAGCTCTCTCCATGGCTGAGGGTCTTCCTGAGGATGGAGTGCTTGTCGCCTGTGAGTTAGAGCCATATCTAAAGGAGTTTGCCCAGCCCTTTTTTGACAAGTCACCACATGGCAAGAAGATAACTGTCAGAATTGGCTCTGCTATGGACACCCTAAAGGTAAAACCAGACACAGTCCAATAGATGACACATTTACATTTACATTTACAGCATTTAGCAGACGCTTTGACACACACATACCGTACCTGACAAATGTTTGGCCACACCTACTCATTCAAGGATTTTTCCTTTTTTTTTTACCATTTTCTCCGTTGTAGAACAATAGTCAATAGACTATTAGACCTACGGAATTGGTGAAAAAGTATTTAAACAAATCAAAATGACAGCTTTGCACAGTCTTGGCATTCTCTCAACCAGCTTCATGAGGTAGTCATCAAGGCAAAGGTTGGCTAAGACTCTTTGACAAAAAAATACTTTTTTGGTTACTAAATAAATCAATTTGTTATTTCATAGTTTGATGTATTCAGTATTATTCTGCAATGTAGAAAATGGTTAAAAAAAATACAATAAAAAATTGAAAGAGTAGGTGTGTCCAAACTTTGGACTAAGGGAGGCACAAATCCGATCCTCAAAAGTCTTCTGTCCAATCTATAGGAGCTAGCTGCTGCAGGAGAGCAGTTTGACATGGTTTTTATTGACGCAGACAAGACCAACTACCTCAACTACTACAACTGTATCCTGGATAACAACCTCCTTAAGATGAACGGCGCGATCTGTGTAGACAACACACTGTTCAAGGCTAAAGTTTACCTTCAAGACAGTACTGATAAGAATGGACTGGCGCTACGTGAGTTCAACCAGTTCGTCTCTAGCGATCAACGTGTTGAGCAGGTATGCTTCTTATTATTATTTCCTAAAGGGTTTGTTCCAAATGGTTATATATTCCCATTTTCTGCTTGCTCGCGATTTGGTGAATCTGATGATGAACATATTTCATGGTGTACCAAAATCAGCCACAAACTATGATTACAATTTTGAAATCTGATGGCAGGGCATGACGTCAGATATGCAAAGTTCTTCATAGATCTAGCCTCTTCATTTTGCTCTCAGAGTACACCAGATTGATGCATTTAACTTTTAAATTGTACTACATTTTCTTACGAACCCCACTAGAGGGTCAGAGGTCCACCCGCCATAGTCTCACAAAATCCTGTGGGAAACATTGAAGCATGACAAGCAGTTTGGGGCCCTGGGGGAAGTCTTAAGAGTGTACCTAGAATGTACAATAAACGTTAACTCGTTTATGTACTTTCTTTTTCGATTCAAGGTCCTAATTCCTCTTCGAGATGGCATCAGCATCATCCGTAGAGTGACCTTAACCTCTCCACTGTCTAAACCGGTACGACATCTCGAGCGCATGATGCTCATTGAGACCAAATAGGAACGTGGAAAGTCCAACTACTATTTGCATGTTTTCCTGACTCTAATGGTCTTGTTGGTGTGTTACAGAGCGATATAACGGACGATGCAGTATTCCGCGGAGTAAAGGGACATTCCATCCTGGATCGGATGCGTCTCGATGGCAAGGTGGCCTACGTCACAGGTGGCGGACAGGGCATAGGCCGTGCATTTGCTCACGCCCTGGGTGAAGCCGGTGCCAAGGTGGCTGTGGTGGACCTCGACCGCAGAAAGGCTGAACTTGTGGTGGATGAGCTTTCACTGAAAGGTGAGTGTCGGCATTCAGACTTGTGCTTACATGTAACCGTAGATGATAAGTATTGGTACAGCAGTATTTTTTTTTTTAAGTGGGGGTCGGAACTCTTGCAAGATGGTTTTGGTGGTGCAGAGGTGATTTTGAAAATGTTGAGAAAAATATGATTATTATAATGCTTTATCATTGAGAACATATTTTTAGGGCAAAGCAGTAAATGATGTAATGTTGCATTTTTAATAACTTATTAATAACTTTAATAACTGCAAATAAATCCAGGAAAGATGGGTAAATGGACTGCATTTATATAGCACTTTTTTGTAGGCCACAGGCCACCCAAAGTGCTGTACATTATTGCCTCACATTCACCCATTCATACACACATGGTGGTGTCTGCCGTGCAAGGCAGAATCCAACACATCGGGAGCAGTTAGGGTTAGGTGTCTTGCTCAGGGACACCTCAACAGCCGGAAGTCAGCGTGTATCGATTGCCAGACGACCTGCTCTACTCCCTGTGCCACTGTCGCCCCAACTAACATACCATACATTTAGCTGTAGGTAGGATTTGAGAGTTGCAACTAGAGAGCTAGCTAAAAAAAGAACAAAAGAGAGTACGATTTTGAAAATCAACAACTCAAAAACCCACCCCCTCCTCTGGAGTTCATATTTGCACCGCTGACAAACCTGTTGTAGCTGTGTGCGCGCATTTAAGTGATTGATAGGCAAGGTAGATTTGCCGGACCAATAAGGGAAATGAGGTCCTGGTCAAAATTATTTCGGGCGCCGTCGAAAATCTAAATCGATTTTATATAGAGGCAGGGGCTATCAACCAGAGCAGATATTCTCACATAGAATTTCACTGATGGCTAATGTGTGTCAATGGTATTTCTAAGAAATGACACAAAATGTATACTGTAGCTCTTAAATCCTACCTACAGCACCTTTTTAAGATCTTTATCATAACTGTAAAATACATACAGCTGTACAATACATATAAGGAAAAAACAAAATTACCTTTGAGCTTTACTCGTGTGTGTGTGTGTGTGTGTGTGTGTGTGTGTGTGTGTGTGTGTGTGTGTGTGTGTGTGTGTGTGTGTGTGT
>JAODLI010000712.1:0-11809 GCA_027575585.1 Percopsis omiscomaycus | reverse complement strand
CCCCCCCCCCCCCCCCCCCCCGTATAGGTACAGTATCGCGTGACTTCCAATTGGATGTGTCCTATTTACAGAAACGAGCAGAAGAGAGTATTGTCTCTGAAATAAATAGTGCCACATGAAAGCCTCTTATCTTAGGCCTCCCCGGTAATGGCATCTTTCAGACACGCAGAGGTTATACCGAACACGCAGACTGCGGTGTCATAGAGTGTCCAGCTGTTGCTGACATGTGGCGTGTGGCGTGTGGCTCCCCCCCCGGTTCAGCTCCTCCGGCAGGGCGGGACGGCTTCGTGGTGGATGGGAGAAGCGGGAGGGGTCAGCCGGGATCCCGACACCTGATCGACGGAGGGTCCAATCGAGCTCTTCCTGACCCGGCTGTACCGATGTGACAAGGGACGGTTATTCGTAAACATTCAAAAGGGATCAGGTTCATACAATCGCAATCATCTAAAGTAGGCTACCTGTGTCCTAAATTGGGATGTCCTGCAAAAGCTGCTGTGGTTCAGCCAATCAGGGCTAAGCCTTAGCATCTTTCTAAACCCTAACACAAACAACAACATACATTTAGAGACGTCATAGGCTAATTCCAAAGCAAATATATATATATACACACACATATATATATATACACACACATATATACACACACACACACACACACACACAGTGGAGTCCACTACCAAGATCTGTTCATTTACAAACGAATGAAATCTCTAAATATTTAGTTTTTACGTTTATTCCTTTAATTTACTCAAAGTAAAAAGGAAATGCAAACCCAGTGTCCTAACGTAAATCTGTAGATTATTTCTTCTCGTTAATCTGTGATTACTTTAGACTATAAAATGGCAAACACGGAAGTCCAACAAGCGTCTCGAAATTTACTTTTTGATATTAAATTGTCTGGAGTTGTGCTGAGACATCAAATGGGGAAACCTGATCTTGGAAAGAATGGAAAGAGAGACAGTAAAAGATAAAGATTGATAGAGGTAGTGGACTCCACTATATAGTGTCTACATATAATCACGTAAAATCAATTTAGTCCAGTTGTAACGACCAGGGTCGCTCCCCCCTCCCGCTTGGGCTCGCCAGTGTCTACTAAACCAACGCACCCCAGCAACACACCTGTCCCCGTTTGACAATCACACCCGTGCTTGTGTGGTCCAGTGGGTATGTATGTTGGGAATGTTTGTGCTTACTTACTGTTGTTTACTTCGGTCGGTTATTGTCTTTGACTACTTGATAAATAATGTACTTTACGCTAAAGCGTTGGCTATCAAGCCCTGTGTTTCGAAAGAAGCCTCGAGTAGGCCTAAAGTCCGAGCTGATGCCCAGTAGGCCTATTCGCTGCTCTCGACAGTTTTTGTTTTGATGTGTAAAATTCCGTTTTTTATTTAGATAAAAAAAATATATATATCAATTTCCAAAGTGCTCTCTCCAAGTCTGCCAGTTTAAACGAAAGCAAAATCAGCACCTAGGCCACAAGTCAGAACCCATCCTTTCCTCCACTATTATGCTTTGGCTCAGTTCACTCAGAACATTGATCTGACCGATACGACGCATCACTTCAATCTAGGAATTCAGAGGAGCTGCCCACTTTTTCCTTCACTCAGTTCCCCCGAAACACACGCTTACGCTCTATTGCTTAAAAATAACAAGTTAGCAAATACGCTGGAAAGAGACTGTTGGCTGCTAGCCAAATGCTATCAACGGCATCAAAATCCCACGGCGGTCCAATCTTACCCATCATCCATCCCTTTATCCTGCTGCTCTCCGTCCACAGATAGCTCCGTCTGCTTGCTGGCGCTGTTTTCCTTCAAGTCCTTCCTGGCCTGTTGTCTCTTCTCCATCTCGCAGAGGTCCGTGGGCTCCAGCACGATCGACGGGAGGCGTTCCCTCCGGTAGAGCATCTCCTCCGAACTGGACTCGGAGTCAGTCGTTCCAGTTTCTGGAAAAAGCTGGGTAACCCCCTTTTGAACTTAGTATGCGCTCACTTTAAGGTCAAAACATTTGCTGATCTGTGCGTTTTGCTTGCGTTTGCGTACCTGATAGACTTTGCTTTCTCTCCTCTGAACTGAACTCTCCTCCATAGCTGTGATCATACTTCACGCCGCGCACACAGAAAAGAATCTCATTTTAATATTCATACCTTTTTAGACTTGCTCTTTATGAGGCACATATCATGTGGACGATGTGTCCGTGTCCAAACAAACACAGCGATGGCATAATACAGAGATGGATTAACATAGATCTGGTCCTATATGCATATTTTAATTAATATGTACAGGTATATAGTACATAATAGCCTACTGTAAACAGAAATATAATGTCTATAATACAGAGGGTACAATTCAAAGTATTAAAGAGCAGGTAGGGGTTTGGCATCTGGCTTACAGATGGCGCCATGCCAGGGATCAATGTTGTGACCTCTCGCCTCACAGATGCGCCTGACCCAAGATAAAGAAAACATCCTGTCGAAGGGATCAAAAACTCCAAAGTCCGCAGGTAGCGCAGATGCTAGCGCGTTTATATTTGGCCTTGACACACTTCACCGAAATTAACTATGGAGCACTGACCTCCTTAGACTATAGAGGGAGGGAGGGTGGGGGGAAAGTTTTCTCCACTGTACTAAACCTAAAGAACTTAATGGGATGACAGGCTTGAACGACAAGTGACTGGTATACTGTCGGGAGGACGAAGAGCCAGAAGGCGGGGAAAAGAAAGAGGATGGGGGTCGGCATGATGGCGCAGAAATTGTACAGTGAATAACAGTCGGTGTTCGCGCTAAGCTGGGTGGGGATGTTAATGGGGAGTATTGCTGTTGAAGTCATTGGAGCTGTCAATAGAATACACTGTAAACAAAATATAATAATAATAAAGAATCTTGTTTCCTCACCTCCCTTTTTTTTTTCTTATCGGCTGAAAATAAAAGTTGGAGAAATTGCATTTTATTTCAGCTGAACATTTCATAGTTTTTCATAGTTTCACGCAATAAGGTATCCTAACCAAATCATTTTGTTACAGTGAACTAGCATTTCTTTGGTTTATTCCATCAGTCAGGTGTGGTTGTTGAATGTCTATGAGATTATTGAACTGTCATCTGGCTAACCCGGCTGTTACCCGGCTTAAAGCTGCTTTTGCCACCTTATGCGTCATTATATACATCATTATACAGGCAATACAAACACAACAATCTCATAACAGTTGTTTTTCAAGCATTGATCAATATGCAATTATGGTTCAGCACAAGACACGCATTCAATTTGTTCCCCGCAGAGCAGTTAGAAGAACCAGATTCATATACCTTTCTAAGGTCAAACTGTGTATCCACTCCATCATAAAATGATGTATTTCTGTTCATGCGGTGGTCTTACCTGTGCGAGGCAGGGACACAGCTCATCCTGACCGTAGAGAACCCAGTAGAACGTGACTGCCTTTAGGGCTGCACTAACTCAGTTGTCGCAGACAGACAGACAGACAGACAGATACTCAATAAATCACCGCTCTACCACTCATTGTTTTCCCCGACACTGAATGAGGTGTGCCCCGCCTCCCTTCCCAGGTTCTCCTACAGTGACGCACACGACTGCACGACAGACGCGCAGGAGAGCTTTCCCGGGGGAGGGGCTTAGTGTCTCCTCCAATTACACACAAATCCGTCACACTACACAGAAGGCACAGCAACACGCGTCCCAATAGGCACACACGCGTGTATTAGGGCAACAAAGACGGGTCACTTGGGAGCTGCCATTGTATTTTATAGATGACTGGATATTATGAACACGACAGAGACCAATATAGCCCTCTCTGTTGGTCAGATAAATGGTTGATGCCGCATTTTCTGACATCCTGGTGGAGGTGAACAAAACAGAGCTAACCGTAGGTGTTTCTGTGATGCGGTAACCAAAGTGTATTCTGAAGAGACACTGTGCTCTGTTGATTGGGAATTTAATCATCTACGCTCAGTTCATGATTTGTTTATTATCAAACGAAAATTAAATCTAGCTTTGGATGGCCCCTAACGTCTGTGAAAATTTCACAGTCCTGGAGTTTTCTGGTCAACCACTTGAGGGCGCCAGTGGCAGGGCAATAGTGTTACACTACTGTCAAATGTCCTCTAGTTGTCATCTATCAGTGTATGGGTCATGTGAACAGCTTGATACTTCTTCCCGCACCAAACAAACAAAGATTTCTAGTATTAGTAGAAAAGTGGTGTGTTTAAATGACCTGCAGTCACGTAGCTTCTGCTGTCCCTGTCTATGGGTAGGTAGCTGTCAATCGATAGATACCTACTGTTAAATGCCACCCTGGATAAATGTTATCGCGTATTAAAATATACACTAATGTAAATATACACATAGTATTAGTAGGCCTCACAGCAGGCAGGTCTAGAGTGCCTAGACACAGGCGGACAGGGACACACAGGACGTTAGCTCCAGAACGCGTCGGCATACGGTATACTCTGGAACCCCCCCGCCTGTTGTGTTCAAGCCAACAGCCAGGCAGGTCCCGTGCGTCTGTAGGTCAATAAGCTGTTGGCTTAGTGAGCCAACACTTGTGTTTCAACTAAACTAACTAAACACGTTTGTTTGGCACCGCATCAAACCCAGTAGTACAAATACATGGTGTGGCCAGCCCTTCTAAGTACAAGCATTAGCCCATGTATTTTGTGTGTTAACCATTTTATCTCCTGTGCACGGCACTTTGCCTTTCTATGTTTTTTAATGGGCATCAACAGTCCATTTGGTTACTATCTGACCAGCATGAAGAGGATCTCTTCATTTTTAATTGGATAGTTTTGAAATCACCGATCGATTAGACATTCGCTCAAAGATTCTTATAGGTAGGCCTATTGGTGTTGTGCCGGAATATGCACCCCTGCCACAACTTCTAATGTGTTAAACATAAACTGCATCACTTCTGTGTGCTGTCTACTGTGCTATCCAGTACACAGGCCACATGTTTACGGGGTTTCAAGCTGTGCTGTTTGCTTCCCCGGGGCGTGGTAGGGTAAATTCCAATGATAATAGCAATGAAAAAGTTGACCATTTACCATAAAATGCTATACTGTGCAGCATTAAAACAAAAATAAACAATATAGACATAAAACAACATAAAACTCAAGATGGCACAGTGACAGCTGTGGTGTATTTATAAAGCGACAAGTGGAAGGAGGCCGCTCTCTCAAAGTCCAAACAGTTGGGAGGGGGAGAGAGGGAGAGTCTGTGGGAGAAGAGGAGATGGCAGAGTGAGAGGGACAGTAAGCGGATGAAGAGAGCGGAGCGTTTCCAAACCCTCCAGACTGGCGGAGAGGAACAGGTCTGCCGAGCAGCGCTCGAAAGAGTGAGCTTGGAAAAGAGGAGAGGCCAGAGGTCGGCAAAAAGTAGGGGAGGGGTGAGACAGTCTGTAAAGAAAAACAATGGAGCAGCCGAGGGAACATCCTGGACGGTTGACAAAATAAGAGCTTTTCTCTGCTCCAAACACGACTGGTTACAGTAAAAGCTTCCACCAGTTCAGGGCGACGGTTTGTTTGTTCTGTGTGAGGGGAAGTGATGGACAGCAAACAAGAAGAACAGGTAATAACAATTACTAAATAAACACCTCGGGGGGGAAGCCAGGCATTGTTTTAATTCAAATGTATTTTCTTTCTTTGCAATTGATGTGGTGCAAAGTTCTTGCTCTTTGAATAAGAGAGAGAGAGAGAGAGAGAGAGAGGGTGGTGGCGGCGAGAGAGACACACACCAAAAAAGGTCTGGAGTCAGCAGTGGAGAGATTGCAGGCTTGACAGATGCTGTACAGCCATGGGGAGAGAAGAATAAGGAGAGAGAGAGAGAGGGCAAATCAACATATGGAGACAATGGAAACGTAAAAGATGAGAAAAGGTCGAGTGACGGACAAAAGGTTGGAAGCGAAGCGAAGGAAAGGGAAGGGAAGCGCACACGTAACGGGAACCTGAACTGTTAAAGAGGATGCACGCGTGGAACGCACGCGCACACACGCACGACCACACACACGACCACACACACGGCCACACACACGGCCACACACTGATCGAGTGCAGTAGGCACTGTGGAAAGTAAACAGGTCAGGGGCAGCTGTACAGAGAGAGAGAGAGAGAAAGAGAGAGAGAGAGAGAGGTCCAAAATAAGCTAGGGAGGATCCCTGGCAGTGCGTGTGTGGGAGTGTGAAGAGGCAGGAGGGACTCGGGACAACAACTGCAGACCAAAGGGCAGCAGCCCCCCCACCACCCCGAGGGCTCATGCGCCCCAAGGTCCCCCGGCAGCTCTGAGCTCCAGAGCCCACCGCCATGTCGACGGGCCCCGGGCTGACTGAGCCGGGCCTGGCAGAGGGGCCCCAGACCCTGGGTCCGGTGGGGCTCCAGACCCTGTTGGACCTGCTAGTGGGCGTTTACCAGGAGTTCTGCTCCTCGCCCCTCTCCGGGGAGAAGTATGTCTCGGGCTTCCTCCAGTGGGGTGAGTGGCTGTAACGATCCTTCATCTTCTGGCTCCAGCCCTTGTTACTTAAACAAATAAAAGACTAAATCAAACGTCAAATTCCTTCTCTCTCCTGCTCTGTATTAGATCGGCTCTTTAAGGCACTTTGCTGGTATTGAGGGCTGTTAGCAAATATTTTGATGATTGATTGGTATGTTAATAGGTAATGCATGTTGTCAAATGTATAGCTAGGTTAGCCCGGATGACATGCTGCTGTCATTGTTTGTTTGCTAAATGCTGTAAATATAAATGTAAATGCTGTGTTTGAATTGAAACGGGCCTCTAAGGCAGTTGAGCGGTTTAACCTGAAAAGAATCGCTATCCTGCTGTCCCAACAAGGGTGAACTGGGTCCTATGCATGAAGTTGTTGCTATCTAAAATCTAATCTAAAATCCATACACTTCAATTATGCACTTGGTGTTGAGGTAATCACTTTCACTTACCATACAGTAGGTGTCACTGTATGGTAAGTGTCAGATTGAAGCTTTTTAATGAAAAACTCAATCACTAATAATAAAGAAGAGCCAGTAACTGTTGATGGTCTTAAAACTCTAACCACTAAAGGGTGATCAGGACCATAAGGTGGTTTGTGTGTGTGGGGGGGGGGGGGGGTACAGATGGATTGCACGCTAGTTTGTAGTTAAAGTTGAAAAGACAGCCCATGTGTGCGTACGTAGTCAAAACAGTCAAACTATTGCCAATATTGTGTAGTTGGTTGGCCTAACTGATTCCTCCCTTAATAAGTACCTTCAGGTATTACTACAGCTTAATGGATTTTCCCATTGAATAGTATCTATGTTTTATTGACATAATCTTTGTATATTATGTTGTAGTATGTTACGTATTTGTCACTATACCCTATTGCAGTAATTTGGAGTACATTCACATATTTTTCATTCCAGGCATTTATTAAAAGTTATTTACATGCATAACACTATCGCACCATTACATTTAGTACTGAGAAACGTAGCACTCACTGACTATCCTAACGCAGGTCAAGTTGTAATGGTCTGGGGGGGCTCCAGGAAGTTGTGTGCACGTGAGCGTGCGTTGTCTGATTATGTGCTTCTAATCTGAATCCAAGCACAGTGCTGTTCCACTCTGCTTGGCAGCACATATGGAACACACATGGGAATAACAAAACCCAAATCAAACCAGATCAAATCATGCAATAATAATAGATCTTACACATTACTCCGTGAACTCTGTTCTGCTGAAATTTAATGTCAAAGATTATTTATTTGACTTCACTTGACTATCCGATCCGTAGCTAAATTGAACCACAAATTAGTTTTTGCCACGCAAACAGTAGAACACACACCCATTGACAACTCTGTTGTCTACCAGGCCATCTTTACTAAATCCTTCTGTTTCTCTATCCATGCATGGGACTGTGTGTGTGTGTGTGTGTGTGTGTGTGTGTGTGTGTGTGTGTGTGTGTGTGTGTGTGTGTGTGTGTGTGTGTGTCTCCAATACAGGAAATGTCAAGCTTCGGGACACCAGTGCCAATTTGTACACCGAGGGCGTGAGGGCGTGTGTGTGAGCGTGTGAGCGTGCGTTCCCTTCACGTCCATCCTGCCAGGCACGTTCTCATACAGTCTCTTCAACGCCTGCACATCCATCTCGCCCCGCTAGCTGACTCGGCGCTGACTCACCGCTCGGTGCGTAAAGTGACTCAGGTGAGTTTGGCCCCTCAACACAAGAGCCCCCGCTGGCGACAGGATGAAGTACTCTGGTTGCTGAATCTAAACCAACCACCTCTATCGTGTTTCTCCGGCTCTTACCGTGACTGGCTCCTACCGGTTATTAAAAACGCACCTCTACCACGTCCACGATGCTACTCGGAGTGTTTCCTGGCGTTTTTGACACGATTTGCCGGTACAGCAGTGCACACTACCCGCTGGAACAGCACCCTCTACAGGTTAGACACGGGTCATTGCGATTGCGTCAGCTCATTGGCTCAAACTGGCATATAAAAAGGGCGTTGTCACACACGACAACCTATAGAGGGCACTGTCCTTGCAGTTACAATTTTACAGTTACGGTTCAAATACAGCAACAAAACAATGTGTGTGTGTGTGTGTGTGCTACTGCACCTGAGGGAGCTGTGCGCTGCCAGACGAGGGCAGAGGGTTGGACACCATTGGCCCGAAGATATCTAGGTCGTCTCCCATTGGTGCAGCCCCGCCGGAGCCACTCCCACCGCTGGGAGGACCCTGTAGCCCGCCCACAGGAGCATCTGACAGAGAGCCAGAGAGAGAGACAGAGAGAGAGAGAGAGAGAGAGAGACAGAGAGAGAGAGAGAGAGAGACAGAGAGAGAGAGAGAGACAGAGAGAGAGCGAGAGAGAGAGACAGAGAGAGAGAGAGAGAGAGACAGAGAGAGAGAGACAGAGAGAGAGACAGAGAGAGAGAGAGAGAGAGACAGAGAGAGAGACAGAGAGAGAGACAGAGAGAGAGACAGAGAGAGAGAGACAGAGAGAGAGAGAGAGAGACAGAGAGAGAGAGAGAGACAGAGAGAGAGAGAGAGAGAGACAGAGAGAGACAGAGAGAGAGAGACAGAGAGAGAGAGAGAGAGACAGAGAGAGACAGAGAGAGAGACAGAGAGAGAGAGAGAAAGAGAGAGAGACAGAGAGAGAGACAGAGAAAGAGAGAGAGAGACAGAGAGACAGAGACAGAGAGAGAGAGAGAGATGTGGAGATGAGAGCAGAGACTGATCTGAAGTCCCCCGTGTTTGTCGGGGAATTTCAGAGCTCCAAGACTGAGAGCTTTCAAGCAATGACAGACGGCGGCAAAGCGGTCCGCACAAGCCAGCGCTCGTGCACACATGCACACACACATGCACACGCCCACACACATGCACACACACACGCACACACACATGCACACACCCACACACATGCACACACACATGCACACGCCCACACACATGCACACACCCACACACATGCACACGCGGGCCTAATTAAAACACACACAGTAGGACACACAGGCACACAGGCAGAGGCAGGCTATTATACTGTGAGCATTAGAAGACGTCCTCACGTTGGTTTCATGTGTTCCACTCTATAAATCAGTCAAAGTCGGTTGTCATGCCAACAGGTGTCAATCAAACCATTGGCGGGCGACTGGACCACCTTCAACCAATCAGCGCCCACGCAGGAAGGCACAGGCCTGCTCACTAATGGCTCCAACTGAACTACCCGCCTGGAAGCTGATTGGGCGATGGTTCTGTTCCAAATCGCACAGAGTTGAGTTTAATAAATGTGACATTAGATAATAGAGGTATCTTACCCATGTTAATTACAAATATTCATTTTGGCTTGATGTGTACCACCAGTCTCTACGTTTAAATGATCGAGCATCAGAAATGCACTGGAGCTCCTTTGCCAGCCTACTAACCAAAGCATGTTGCTATTGAGACCTCCCACCAGTTGTCTCCCTCTGCCTCGCTCTCCGACCAACACTAAGTTGGAGCTACTGAAATGGCAAAGCGTCTAATGTGGCGCGGGTGATGCTGCCAGCAGCTGCAGGTGCCACCACTGGTAAATTGCATTCAAATGTGTCCCTTCCAACGCATCCGCTGCAGGCTGCTAGCCTAGTGTTTCTCCAAAGAGCTACTCTGCCTCTGATCTCCAGAGTGGAGTGTTCCGGGTGTGTTCCTGTTGAAGAGAGCGGGCGGGAGGTGGTGGCAACGGTGGTTCAGTCAGAACGTCAGCTGTGTTGCAAGGTGTATAGCGAGGAGGTGACATAACAATACGTCTACGGGACACATGCTGAAAATCGTTTTGTCAGATTTAGCAGGGGATGCAACCCGGTGGAGTCGTTATAATGACCAACTTTATTGTCTTTCCGACGCGCGTATGCATCCCAAAAACATGGCCGCTGATTTGAAAATAGCAAATAACTTTAACGATGGATGTCTGCTTTGACAGTGACAAAGTTGCTAACGGGAAAGAACCTACAGACGGTTTAAACAGAATTTCCTTTGAGTAACGGGCTATTTGGCATTGCAGCTGAAATCAACGACGACATGGGACATTCAAGCACAGGAGAGAAGCTGAATTATAGCATGCTGGCATCCTGCAACGCCATCGCTTCCTGCCATGAGCGGCTCATGTCCTTCCATTACGTGACACTGAGCAAACACGTGTCCTTCAGAGGACATCGCAGGTGGGTCAGTGATCGTCACACGTCACATGATGTGTGGTTGCCAGGCGGCCAGAGTCCACCTACGTGTCCGTTGGCGAGGTCCAAGAGGTCTCGGAGACGGCAGCCTCGTCTGTGCCTCCTCTCGTAGCAGATGCTGTCCTCCAGAACCACGTAGTCGGTGCCCACTGCCCTCAGAAGGCTGTACACCTCCTCCGCAGACTGGCGCGCATAAACCTGGTACACCTGCACCCCCCACACACACACACACACACGCACATGCGCACGCACACACGCACACACACACACGCGTTAAAGAAACGGTACCCTGACATGCTGGAGAAAAGGAAAGAAAAGGCAACAGAGGAGAAAAAGACCTCTGGCAATGTGTGTTGTTTTGTGCATTATTATTATGCTGTATTTTAAACTGTACAATATTATATTGATTCCTTCAAACATTGATTCAGTCATTTATTCTGTCATACATTCATTCATTCATCCAGTTATACATTATGTTATACATTATGTTATACATTCATTCATTCATTCATCCAGTTATACATTATGTTATACATTATGTTATACATTATGTTATACATTCATTCATTCATCCAGTTATACATTATGTTATACATTATGTTATACATTCATTCATTCATCCAGTTATACATTATGTTATACATTCATTCATTCATTCATTCATCCAGTTATACATTATGTTATACATTATGTTATACATTCACTCAGTTATCCAGTTATAGATATAAGTCATATATTAATACATTCATTCAGATATACATGTATTCATTGAGTCATACATTCATT
Source organism: Percopsis omiscomaycus (assembly GCA_027575585.1). Taxonomy (NCBI): domain Eukaryota; kingdom Metazoa; phylum Chordata; class Actinopteri; order Percopsiformes; family Percopsidae; genus Percopsis; species Percopsis omiscomaycus. The sequence goes on along the minus strand of JAODLI010000712.1, from coordinate 349 downwards.
CATTTATTCATACAATAATTTGTATATTCATACATTAATTCAGTTTCTATGTTTCATTCATGGGTTTATTCATTCAGTCATACATTGATTCATACATTCAGTCATACATTCACTCTTTCATGTGCGTATGGGAGAATGCATTCTGCATGTTAACAGGTTAACAGGATAGTCTAGTGGTCTGGGTGTTGGACTCGCAGCCAGAAGGTTGTGGGTTCAAGCCCAGAGTTGGCCTACCTGTAAGCATCATCCTTGAGCAAGATGCCTAACCCTTTCCTGCTCCATGTAATAGCACCATGTTACCCCTACCTGCTCCATGTAATAGCACCATGTAACCCCTACCTGCTCCATG
>JAODLI010000711.1:0-11809 GCA_027575585.1 Percopsis omiscomaycus | reverse complement strand
GTGTGTTAATCTATCTATATATATATATATATATATATATATATATATATATGTGTACTGGTCTCTTAATGTTACATTATTAATATATATTTTTAAATGTTATTATTAATATATTTATATTATGCTTATGCTTATGTTTTTATGTGACGTCAACTTTGATCTTTATTCTCTATCCTATTTTTTTTTTTTTATCCCTTTACTGTATACTACTTTAACTGTTTATTTATTTGTTTGATCAATTTGACCTTTGACACTTTGTAAACTAATTTTTAAGTTGCTCTATAAATGAAGTTGTTATTATTATTAATAATATTATAATGTTTCCTGTGGGGGGGCAGGATAGTTTAGGGGTTGACCCTCACCCAGAAGGTTGTGGGTTCGATACCCAACAAGCCCAGCCTACCTGTAAACATCCTTGAGCAAGAAGCCTAACCCCTACCTGCGTCCTAATACTGTAACTATAATGACTGTAAGTTACTTTGGATAAAAGCATCTGCTAAAGGTGGTCACCTGTTTGTGCAGGCCCTCTAGCTCCACCTCCAGGTTCTGCAGGAAGCGCTGTCTCTCCGTCAGCTCACTCTGCGCTCCCCTCAGCGCCTCATTGTTCTCCCTCACCTCATTCTGAATATTCTCCAGCTGCACAGCATTAACAACACAGTTATACATTAAACTCATACAAGCTTACTGGCCAACAAGTGTCACTACTGCATTCAGTCGGTTGATAACATGGTTTGGTGATCTTGTGTTCAAAAAAGCAGAGATTCCAGGCACCTTCTTGTTGTACCATTGCTCCGCCTGTTCCTTGTTTTTCTTGACGATGCCCCCGTACTGCGACCGCAGGTCGGACAGCACTGTTGCTAGCTCGGGCCCTTGGGCAGAGTCTACCTCTACGGTCACCTCATCCCGTGCAATGCGGGACTTCATCTGTTCCAGCTCCTGGAAACAGAGCAGTCCAAAGACATGGGTTGGTAAATTGTGTGTGTGTGTGTGTGTGGAGGTAAAGCGGTGCAAAACCTTGTGATGCACATAGTGTGTTATTCTGTCCACAAGGGGGTAGGGTCAAAGTGGATTCCCACATATACACACACATACACACACATACACACACACACACACACACACTTACACACACACACACACACACACTTACACACACTTACACACACACACACACTGCTAGTGGTTAGGGTGGGTCGGCTCCCAGCCCGAGAGGTCTTGGGTTCAAATTCCCTAATGTGGAAGCATGCTTGAGCCAGAGGCTTAACCCCAGTGTGTGTGTGATACGGGTGTGTGTGAAATGAGAGCATCTGATAGTGTCTTCATTATTTATCTTTTCTCTATAAATACTTGATGGTGTTGGCATCAGTTTACACTTACCCTATCAACACAAGCACATGCACACACACACGCCTGCTGGTAATTGGGTTGGTATCAGACTGGTATTTATTTGACATCTTTTGTACTTTTTCCTATTTGTGGGTCTGTAGCCAGAGAAGACCTTGTATTGACTTCTGTAGGAATGTACTGTATCTTACATACTGTAACTACAATACTGTATGATAATGTTCCTTGTTTCCAAAATCAACAGGGCCTTTGAATTGAGGGGGGGTCAGATACCAGGCTATCAGCTGATAGGCCAGGGAGGTCCAAGTAACCAGATCCACCAGCCTCTTTTTGTTTTCCATAGTTACTAAAAGAGACTTCCTTACAAGGACTGTAAACTGGGTCACCGCGGTAACAAACAACCTGCTGTTTCCTTCACAGAGGCTGGAGAGTGAGGGACAGGAATAGAAGGAAGAACCGAGAGAGGGATGGAGAGAGAGTGACATTAGACCAGTGGTTCTCAAAGTGGAGAACCACTGGTCAAGGGGAAGCTTATGTAGGATTCATATGGCGATTTCAAGATTTTGGAAATAAATATATAATTGAATTACTTCCTTTTTTGTCACAGTGTAGTCTGCATACAGTATATACAGTAAGAGTGTGTGTCTGCGCATGCATGTGCATGCAAGTCAATATTTTGAATCTCATGTTATTGTTTTCAATAGAATGTGGATCTTTGCAGTGGGACTATGCTGCACACACCTCGTCATGGTTCTTCCTGAGGAAGTAGAGCTCCTCCTTCAGGCTATCCAGGTCTCCTCTCAGCGTGGAGATGATCTGATCGTGGTCTGTCTTGGCTTTCTTCAGCGCCATGCAGTCCCTCTCCACAGACTGGCACATCACCAGCTCTGTCTCCCACCTGGAGAATGGGACCAGCTCATGTTTAGGCTACAAGGGGGTCGTAGTGAGCCTTGTGCAAATTAAATTAAATTTAATTTAATAATACCAAAACAGAAAGTAAGTAAACCCGCACAGTGCACAAAAAAAGAAGCAATTACTCCATTGGAGGCTTGCCCAATTACAGTAAAAACAGTAAAACATACAAATACGTACCCTCAGAAACTTAAAGGTGAGATTTTAGAGCTATAAATGTAGATATCCATCAACTACTGTATCAGTGAGTGAAATGCTCTGTGAGATTATCTGCTATGGTTGATGGCCCCTGCCTCTATATAATTAGATTTTGATTTTTGAGAAAAAAATTCTGACCAATAAGGGCCTCTTATCCCTTATTGGTCTGGCAAATCTACCTTGCCTGTCAATCACATGAATGTGAGAAAGAGGGACCAGTGTAGAAGAAGTCGTCACCCCCCAATACAATAATAATTAGAATACAGCTTTAAGACATTGAGAATATGAACCTTAATAAAATATGAATCATAATAGTCATCATGATTACTATTATTATCATCCTCATACTTGATTCTGAAGTCGTCAGCAGCCAGTTTGGCGTTGTCGATCTCCAACATCAGACGAGCGTTCTCCAAGGTCCTCTTCCTCACCTGAACCAAACATGGTGTAAAATGATCATAGGAACATCTGCACACGTGTGAAACTCCCAGGTATGTGAATGATGTCACTATGGAGCTCATTCCATCTCGACCAATGTGTAACTATTCCTTGTTTGACTTAAATAGAAGAACTAATCTTTAACTAAGCTTCCTTATGGCTTATGTTAACCTAAAGAGGAAGTTCACTGCGTATTGACTAATCCATCTCCTGTTATGTGTTCATTTGCATAAATGGTTTGTCTATGGAAATATCCAATGTCACTACAACCTTGTGCTTGTACAATGGGGCTAAATTATTTAAACTGTAGGTGTGTATAGGTCTGTGTGTGTGTGTGTGTGTGTGTGTGTGTGCGTGCACGCTTACCTCCTGTTCAACAGCATGCACCTGGGCCATCATGGATTCAAGGTCGTGACCTTTGGGAATGCGGTCGAGCATCGACTGCTTGATCTTCATTTCCAGTTCGGCGTTGGAGCGCTCCAGAGAGTGAACCTGGACAGGGCAGTGCGGCGAAACACAACAATTAGCGCTAAGACACGCACAGACCGCCACGAAAGACATGGCTCCTCTTTAACATATCACTGGATATGTAAACACACACACACACACACACACAAAGAATGGGGAACTGGGCCAACCTCTTCTCTAAGCATATACAGTATATACTGCCTGTCTAAGTAAGGGATGCTTTTAAGGGTCTCTTTTTCAAACACACGTGACCCACTTTGTCCAGGTAGTTAGCCAGGCGGCTGTTGAGACTCTGCATGGCTTCCTTCTCATTGGCGCTGTTGCCATGGAGTCCGTTGAGCTGGAGGCTAATTGGTCCGTTGAGGTCCTGGCTGACGGAGGCCGAGCGGCTCAGCGGGCTGGCGGCGGCAAACGAGACCGACGCACGTGAGCGCGCACGCCCGCTGTCTCTCAGAGAGAGGCTGGAGAAGGAAGGCTGGCGTCCCAGGGAGTAGCTCCTCATAGACATGCTGGAAGCCATGACGGTTGTCTGGGAAGTCAAGACAACGCATGGAGGGGATGGAGTGAGTAAGATGGTGTTTGTAGTGGCCTGGAAAGGTAAACCCCTGAAGAACTTCTAAATACTGTGTGTGAGATACAGAAAGAATCAGCGGCACTTCCAAACTACATATGTCTTGATGTGTGTACAGTATTTCGGGCTTTCTCTGTAATGTGTTGACATCAGTAAAATGCATCAACTCAAAATAATTGTGAATGAGGTGTCAGTGGCCCCGCCCTAACAGGTGCAAAAAACGGTCATAGGCGGAGTCAGGGCGATGTCAATCAAGTGTGTCTGCACACAACAAGACGGTCCTGACAAGCAAAATGAACTGGTCTCTTTAAGCTGTGTTTGTGCTTATGTTTTAATCGATTATAATACAATATAAACTATAAACGTTATCATTTATATTGTATCATCTATGCAGTCCCTTTAAGGTGTGTAGCTGAGCTTTTAAAGGCAGGTTTAAGAAATACTTAAAAGAGTGATACAAGGGTTATTGAGGTCAACTCCTGTGGAGAGATGTTACCGTATGAGATGTTTAAATTACAGATGGCATAAGCAAATGCATGAGTTCATAGAGAAGGTGTTTCAACATCGCCGCAAAATGATGATAACCCATATTGTCCTGTGGCCTTTAAACCAAACGTATTCTGTTCTTGCGAAAGGCCCCCGGCTCTAATGGCAGTGCACAAGAGCTAACATTTTACTCAAGAGAAAAACAGCGAGGATCACATCACTGAGCCTTGAAACGAGCACGCCACCAGGTAGTGGCCATTCAAACTAACCATCTGCTTTTAAGTTAAAAACGTGAATAAAATATTTTCATACTCCAGTCGACCTATTTGCGAGCTCTGCTCAAACTCCAACCAGCGTACAATCAAAATGTAAATGACAGCACTCAACACAGGCCTCTCACTGTCATGCGAGCTGAGAACGCCCTTATGTATTCTATTACTATGTTAATGAAATGCATTTTATTTTTTAAGTGGAGAAGTCATATCTCATTTGTTTCTCTCAAAAATTCATACAATAATGAAATTCTTACAGATATAGGGAAGTGAAACCTCTTGTGAGAATGGTTTTTAAAATAGGCTGTGGGAAAGAAAAAAATTAATTTTACATGAGGTGGTTACATTTTAACCCACATTTTGCATGAAGTGATACTATACATATTTTTCAACCCATGGCCTCAATCAGTACCTAAGATGCTGTTCCATAAAAAATAATCGATAGTCTGCGGACCGGAACCGGATCGACATTTTTATCTACCATCCTTCCATTGTTTCTCAAATATACCTCTAATGTGTCTGTAACGCTGAATGACAGCTCTGCTAGAAGTCTATATTCTCAAATTACTTCAATTTGCACAAGTAAAGTGTTTTAGCCTATACCGTGAAATTTGAGATATATTTACTTTTTTAAACTTTTACATGTAACATTTAAAACTTTGAAAATCTTAAATTAAATTCTACAATAAACTAGAGTAACTTGTATATAGAATACACACGAGTGGAGACAGAGATCAGATTAGCAGACACGTTGAAAGTATGTTTATGAGAAACTATGGAATTCTATGGCCGATGCCACCGGACATGCACCTGAGGCGAATGAGGGGTTAATTCTGCGTGGGGGATTTACTGTCAAAATGCATCATGTCAATAATGATGAACAGAACAAGCTACTATAATTATAATTACAACTCGGAACATCTGCACATTTTTAATTCCTCTGTACATATTTAAATCCTATGCAAATGTTTATTTTCTCTGCAAATGTTTAACTTTGCTGAAATTTTTTAATTTCTCTGTGCATATCTAAATTCAGATTAATCTCAGGTCCATTTTAATGTACTGTATGTATACTGTGTTATAGGTTAATTCCAATGTATGTTCAATATATGTTTGCATTCTGCTAGCGGAAGCTTGAATTTCCTTCGGGATCAATAAAGTATCTATCTATCTATCTATCTATCTATCTATCTATTATACTATTTGCGTTTTATAATGGAATAACACAAAAGAGACCACCTTTGTGTGTCAGTCTGTGTGTATGTGTGTGTGTGTGTGTGGGGGGGCTGGATTAGCAAATCAAGTGAACCTTTCTGTCCCTCTGTCACCTGATCCTCCCAACTCGATTCCCACAACACTACAAAGGACCTAGCAGGAGACAGAATGTCCTTGTTCAGATGAGCGATATAGGGCTTGGGAAAATTATCAGAAAAGTATTCCGAGAAGAATTCCGATGACACAAGGAAGCACATTGTTCGACAGGAAAAACATTCAAACTTTTCACTATCATCTCCTGTGTGAATGGATACAACTATGGCCTGACTCTACCATTCAGGAATCACAGGAGAAATACCTTCATTAGCTGCAGGAATGGATACCATCTGTTTGGTGTTCATTTGCAATACATATTTGTATTTTTTTTTTGAAGAATTTAAAAAATACTGATGGCTAAATTACATTCAAGTTATAGAATTAAAAAAAAATCAAGATATGCCGATTATTTATTAAAATATTAGATAATGAACAAAAAAATGAATAAAGACTTACCTTTATTGGATTCTCTTAGGTAAAAGTTGGATGCAGAGGAGTTCCTACAGCTCTGTGCTCCACATAGCACAGGTGTGGTTTTATGCAGGTGAAGAAAGAGGAGGGGCTAACTCTAAATGGGCGTGGATTACTCCTCCTCAATCCTGAGAGCACAGCTATAATTAATGAGATGGGCCTTGCTAGTTTGTTAGGTGAAGACTACATGCTATTAACTGTGAGTGCTACTATTCTGTAAATAGTTGATAGTGCTGATCATATTGCTATAGTTTATTGTGTTTTCTATTGTTATTATGCAGTAAATGTTTTTACTTAGTTATATTGTCTCTTAAATGTGTATTTTGTTTAATATCTATCAACCACTATCTTCTCAGTATCTTCACAGGTCATGTGTATTATAATAATAATTAATCCTAAAAATAACTTTAAAATCATTAATACGAAGGAGTATGTATGTATGTATGTCATTGACATAATGGTCACAATGTGTCGCAGTGCTCCTTGACAGCAGCTCCACTAAGCTAGAAGAATGCCCTCTCAGGTCTTATTTCAACAAAGACATCTAATTGCCAACACGACTGTGACCACAGTGTTTGTAGCTGAGCCCTACCTAAAATTAGAGTCCTTCTTTCCTGCTGCTATCTCTGTAACATAACCCTCCTTCTGAATAAAATATTCATCAGCCCACGAAGAAAAGGAAATCCACTTGGCCATTGTGAAGCATGTAAAGGTCATCGTAACAGGAACATTTCTGCTCAGGCGTGTTTAACTTATAAGTAACTTACTTTGTCGTTTGCGTTGTTAATTCCACACTGATGGACGTGAAGGTCAGCTGTAACATGTATGAACCTGTGTTTGAGATGACTTAGGAGCTTCACTGTATGATTTCAATATTTTTAAATATGAATTCATGCATGCAACGATAATATTTTCAATGTTTTTTATGTACGTGTGCACGTGGGGGTTGAAGTTTGAGAAGTTCTGATCCAAACAAACAAGACAAAACAAGCTTTTCGTCATGTTTAATTTTTTCTTTTGACACATTGAACGAAACTACAAAGGTTTGTTCATCTTGAAGGTAGTGTGAACGTGAAGGGGAGAGCTTGGTAAGAAAATAAATTTCCCAAAGGTTGTGACTGCTATCTATCGCCACCCTTCGGCTAAGATAGGTAATTACATGCTATGTAGCAAGGACTGCATTGATGTAAAGCCGTTCATGATCTACTACTTGACCAAAAGAGTGCAGCAGCGAGCCACGCTGCAGGAAAACTAGAACGAAATCACAGATGGTTGGCACAGGCTGACAGGCTGACATGCACAAACGGTTATCCCCCCCCCTACTAAATTTCAACCATTATTTAAACAAACCAGTAAAATAGAAATGCCTTATTCTCGGGACTGCCTAGAAATTGGCTAAATATAAGCAAATATAAACACATTATTAAAGACACAAAAACAAAATACACCTGTACTCTAGTGTCGTACTAAGCTCTTAAAACGAGATGAAATTCTCTTTTTAATAAACACGGCATATGTTAAACGTTATGGAATTAAATATATACCAACCAACCATCATGTAGGACCTAAAATAAGTATATTACAGATATTCTCTTGCTATCTTTTTAGGCTCTCTCACTTTCTCTGCCTTTATTTAGTCGGTATGGATATGGATCAGAACTGGGTTAAATAAATAAATAGATGATTAGACTGGCAGAATGTCAGGATTCTACTCGTGACCCCACTTGACCCCTCGTGACCCCTGTCACAAGCGATCATGTGATCAGAGCAGCATGTGCACACAGCTCCGTGGAAGAGTGCACACATTGTAATATTAAAATCCATATTGCATGTCATTATATCATTTACCTGACTGCTGCATGTTGCAAATGACAACTGCCAAGATCAGGGTTTTGGTGTAAACTTTGATAAAGGCTAATCTATTGATTTTTCTTAATCATTCCAGAGCAGAGCAATAAAATGTTCCAGAGTTGACTACCCAATAAAACAAGATTAAATCCACGGCAATGAGCTATAGATCACTGGTCCCAAAGGTAAACTGCTGTCATACAACAACACAAAAATCCTAAGTACCGCCATCCCAGTCCACCTAGAAACAATATCCCAGAAAATTTTAATGTACATAAAAACAAAACGAAACATTGATGTCTGGAATAAATATATTATTTTGTTTATGAAAAAAAAAAATACAAGAACATTTTACACGTGTTTCCAGCAACATATTCTGTACTTTGACCCTGAACAAGACAGATGCCTTTTCATAGTCACTTTGCTGCAGTGAAGTGATTGTTTCCTGAATGAATTGCTTACATGCTTCTTGGCTAACAGAGACAAACAAACAGAGTGAAGAGCAGTCAGTGAAGATTAGACACTTCCACGCCGACTGGCAGACATACAAACACAAGGAACCAAAACTTTACAGTGTAGCCTGCTATTCTACCTGTCCCTAAAGTACTGAGCCAGCCATCATTAAACTAGGTTTATGAGTCAACATGTCCTAATGTAAATTATTCCTGCACGTTCACTGCCTTCTAAAAGACAATGGAAAATAGACAGCATTGTTTCTTTTGGTCTAAAGTGTTTTTCATGTAGAAAGACAAAGAAGCAGACCGGCATTTGGCCACTCACCCAATATGGAGGACATTTTAATTAAGTTTAACTGCGGGTCACAAATGGTTTGTGGTTCACATAAATTGGCCATTGCATATTACTTTAAGGTGTTGAATGTCTGTTGATTGAATAGCAGGTGGTCCCCGGTTAGCTCCTTTTCTTTAAATGTAACATTTTCACAGACCGGTTTGCGTAAAGCATTTGTATCTTATGGAATGTAAATTGTGAGCGTGACGAATTTGACAGCAACACCGTGTATTCACGTGTAAACCCACAAGCAACACCTTTATTAATGAAGTGCAGACACACAGACATAGTCACACACACACACATACTGTGGTTTGAGTCCTGCCTACATCTCTGTGGTCTCCAGACATTTCCTCGCTGTCTTACTAGCACAGTGTCGTGTATACCCACCGCTACATCTGAGGCAACGCACACGGTGAGTGCAGGCTCCTCATTGTGTTCTATGGGGCCCGGTTGTCTGCAGCAAAGCCCACCCCCTCCTCCCCTTCCCCCCTTCCCTCCGCGAGCCCTGGCTTAATTTAGGCTCCAGAATCGCTGGTTGACGAGTTCAGCCCGCCGAGCTTTCCCGCGATTAGAATCTGTGCAGAAATCGCAGACAGTCATCAGCATATGTGAACAACTCCGTAGGTCAGCACCTGCACTCGCTCTTTCTTGTCTAGTGCTTTAACTAGCTCCCCCCCCCGCCAACCCCCTCACTTGAGTGCAGGTTGCTTTGTGTAACGGGAAACACGTCAGAGCACTCAGAATATGTGTGGAGATGGTTATCGGCAGGGTTGGTAATATTTAAGATACAGATCTATATGTGTAGCTGGCGAGTGTATGAACACTTGAAAGGGTTCGTACTTAACTCCAGTGTGTGAGCGTGTGTGTGTTTGTGTGTGAGACTAAGAATACATTTCCTCTTGTGGCACAGAGTAGCAGATGAATAGAGAGGCAGGTCACTGGAAAAGGTGGAAATAAGGTGCCTTGCTCAAAGGGAGCCACAATGGAACTTAGCAAAGTCAAGTCAAGGTCATTTGGCGGTAAAGTCTGTAAAACTACCATCTGTGTGTGAAGCGTGTTTGTGTGTAAAACATTCTACTCCAATTCTGATCTTCCTACAAAGAAAATATAGATATAGATATAGCTATTCAGATTTATAGATATTCAATCCTTTATTACAGACGTGGAAATGGTATATTTTAAAAACAGGGTTGGCACACAAAGATAGGTATTTTATGTAAAAAGCGCCATAAATGTGCCCAGAAAAGGTTTGCACATCTTTTTCCAATGAAATGCATGACAAAGACATATGACCATTGGCATTGAAGAGATCCAACCGTGGAAGAAATGGATGTGTGGGTGTCCATTGAATGTTTATTTGTAACACATAAGTTATAGAGATAAAGCTGGTAAAGATGTGTCTCTGAAGAACAAAACCAAGACAGTGACCCAGTGTTAATGTGATCATTGGATGTTTGTCTGGGGGGAGATCAACCCGATGCTGCTCCTATTAACCGCTGGCAGGCCTTGTGTGTTTCCACTGTTGAAAGAAGTCCCTTTAAATTCATATTCCATGTTTATTGTCACTGCTTAGAACTGATACTGCATGTGTGTGTGTGTGTTTGTGTGCGCGCGCGTGCGTGTGTCTTCGGGGATAATTCCATTCCATTTGAATTCAACTGAATCAATGTGTTCCTCCTGCAGTCTGTTGTCAGTTACCAAATATAATGATCCTAAAACACAACTACAGGAAATAAGCCTATAGTGTACTGTACTCTATGTGTATAAGCAATTAAAAAAATGTGCTATTTGCCCATCCTGTAGCCATTTTCAATTCCTTATGAATATAAACACACAAACATAAATCACACCATTACAAGGGAGTGTTTGGGGCCACCTATACCAGTCTGTATTTACTGTGAATCAATATAGGCTAAATGATTCTTTTTGCAAATTGTTAATTGATGAAACTGATTTGCATCTCAAAATTGATAACCCCACCCCCAGGTACACACCCCCCAAGGGCAGGGCTCTTTGAATCCAGTTAATAACCTATTGAAACGCTATTATGGAATATAGGCCTATTCTAGTTTTGTGGCATGCAGAATGGGCAGAAGCCTTCAGCCTTCCTGCTGATTAAAATAACTCCCAGTCCTTTAATAATAACGGCCATGTTCCATATAGGCCTACTACAGCCCCGGGAATAGAAATGCTATTCTTTTTTTTTTTCATCTTAAGCTACGTAATACATTTCAGCACTTTTTCCTTTAAGTGATTTGTTGATCAATATGCCCGGGCGCGGCTTGATGAATATGCACGAGGCGTCCGACACGCGCGGCCCGGTAATTGGCGGTCGCCGGGGGTGGCGGGCACAGTAATTTGCATCTCCGGGATCGTGCAATCAGCCCGCTATTCATTAACGCGCCAGCCGCCTCATCTACTGGCCACTCAGAACTGTCAATCACCTCTCAGTGGCGGGAGAAAGAAGAAGGGGGGGGGAAAAAGAAGAAGAAAAAAGAACAGAATAAGCGTGAAAAAGTTTCAATTACAAGTCAGGGCTGCTGCCGTTGGCGTAACAAGTCCTAAACCCTATATTTAGACCGCTTTGTGCGGCTGATTGGCTGGAACTGCATTGTCGGTGGTGGTGGTGGTGGGGGGGGGGGGGGGGGGGGTGGAACCCCATGAAGAAACCAAAAAATCATGCATTTTATAACAACTT
>JAODLI010000710.1:0-11811 GCA_027575585.1 Percopsis omiscomaycus | reverse complement strand
ATACGTTTTGATCTTGTGTTCACCCCCCCCCCCATCTTCCATTTGGCAACAAGACCGCATGCCTCAGATACTATGCACCACATACAGTATGTGTAATATTGTCTGACTCAAGCATGGACTATTATAAGCAACAGGTTCCACTGGACAGAAGAGGATGGTCCAGACCCATAGACGCAGAGAGCAGTGTGAATATACAAAGGGGAGAAGAGGGGTAATAAGCAGTTACCTAACTATACCCGGAAAACAACAGCCAGACTCATTGAAGGATTAGCTCTTTGCCCATGCTGTAAGTGAACCAAGAATAATACAGATTACAGGTGTGTGTGTGTGTATGTGTGTGTTTGTGTTGCATGGCTGCTATAAATGTGCGCTTTTCAGCTCGAACTAACCCACTGAGACACGCTGATGCATTAGCCCAAACAACGGGTTTAAACAGGAGGTGGGCCAGTGCAGTTGTCTGTGACATACATTAGCCAAATACACATATTTCTGATGTTAATTGCTGCTATTCTTGTGTTTTCTCAAATTAAGCAGCACAAGTTGAGGTCAACCATTGCTTATAAATGTAAACCTCTCTAGTTGCCCCCCACCCCCCAACCCCTTTAGCATATCCAGTGACAATATCCTGGAGGTGACATAGTGCACTTGATTCTGTGGTGGCAGAATATATTTAGCAGTTCTCCTCAGACACACTTTACATGGTAAGTGTGTCAGCAGCAGCACCACCAAATATATTCAAGCGCCCATCCAAATCATAAATGCTACAGTAGCCTACACACGTAGTGTACATGTCTGGAACGTTTGTCATTTACGAGACACTTTCATCCAAAGTGGCTTGCAGTGAATAAAATTACAAGTTCTTTATCAAGGAGCAGGTGGGGGGGAATACATCTTGTCCAATGAACTTTCAGGTAGGCCCAGCATGTCGATGTTCGACCACCCCAGCCACTAACCAATCCTGCCCCTTACTCATTCATTACAATGTACCAAGCAAATGAAGCTGCAATATTAATCCGATCCCTACTTTTGTGCCTGGTCTCAACTTGGGTTGTGTTTAGCCAACTACAACCCTGGAACTCCATCAGATGTGAAGTTATTTGTATCTGTGACATATCAAGCGGATAATAGTTACTAAACAACTAGTTGAATGAGCTTGTACAAAACCCCAACCGATTTTCTTTTCTGTTATAGAATGCTGTTAGAAGTAAGACCCTAGCAGCTGCTTGTACTGACCCTTTGCGATCTTCCTTCCAGAACATGTCTCTCACCTCGATGATGGTGCTGCCACTGCTCATTGTCGTGGCAGCAGGGATCTACTACATCTACAATGAGGTCTCCCAGTTCATGTCAAAGTCCTTGGTGCGGAGCAAAGTAATCGTCATCACTGACGCAGTGTCGGGGATGGGGGCTGGTAAATGACATGACTGTTCTTTAACAATCGTACTTGTGAATTTACAGTAAGGTTCATGCTGGATAGCAGTTTAGTTAAGTTGTCATACATGGTGAACAGTGTCCGCTGGTATATTCCTATACAGAGTGTGCACATCTATTCCATAAGGCGGGTGCCAGACTGATTTTGTGTGGGATGAGCTGGGATAAACTGGAGTCCCTGTATGACTCTCTGATGAGTGATGCAGACCCAAGAGAGGTGAGGAGCCATCTAAAATATGGCCAGAATTGTTTAAATCTGCCTATTGAAAATGACACTTATGCAGGGGTGGTATTAGGGATTTGAGGGCCCCAAGTAAAGACCTGGTTGGGTACCCTCAAAGCCAATACTTTCAATATCATATTTATTGAATGTTCACTTGGTCCCCCGCCCCCAGTGATTGTTATACCCACCCTTTGGCCAGCTATCCCAGTGCGAAACAAACCTTGCGCTATGGCTGGTGCAATATATACAACATCTTTTCTTCTTTAACCTTAGCACATCGAAAAGCAGGACCCTTACTTTTACTCTCCTAATCGCTTCTGTCTGGTGAGAAAGAATCCCAGAGACAGCAGTTAGGGATCAAGGCATGAAAGGCTGAATCAATGGTGGCTCTCTATCAAATGGAAAGTGGGATCAGTTAGATACTTTATCATAATCCTGCGCTATATCTCCCGTGTCACAGATCAGGCCTTCCTCCATGGATCACACACAATGGCAGGATATCCCCTCTGACAGTCTACTGTCCTTTCAGTATCTTACACAAGCCACAGCAGATAAGTGTATCTGGACAAAAAAGCACATGCCGTCAAAATAGACTAATAGATAACTACTAACTCATGTTAGAACCAACGAGCTCAAAGCAGACTGTTAGACAAGATTTCTGAAGGCCCGGTCAAACTGATTGTAACACGTAATGGATTCCATTTTAGAGACTGATGAACATAGCATCCATATACATCCCGAGTCCTGTGTCCTGTGTCTTCCCAGACATTTGCGCCCAAGCTTGTGATCCTGGACTTCAGTGACATAGACAGCATGCCAGATGTGCTGCAGGAGGTGCTGCAGTGTTACGGCTATGTAGATGTGCTGATCTGCAACAGCAGCATGAAGCTCAAGGCACCGGTGCAAAGCGTCTCTTTTGAAGTGGACAGGAACGTCATGGACGTGAACTACTTTGGCCCCAGTGATCTGGCACGAGGTAGCCTCTCTGGACATCACCAACAGTTTTGTTGTTTTGTCGTTTGTGTTTGGATTGAGTTAGCTAACTGTTGTGAATCCTCTACTGTGACAGGCATCCTTCCAACAATGATCTCAAGACGGTCTGGGCATATTATACTAGTCAACAGCATCCATGGGAAACTGGCTGTACCTTTCCGAAGTTCCTGTGAGTTCTGTCTTCTTACTGGTGTTGATAAGAATTATATCTAAATTAAAATAATGTTGGAGAGTTTGGCCTCTCCTTTCCATTAGCACTTCTACATGTTACAGTTAACCAGTTACATTTTATACATGACTTTCCTGTTCTCACAGTATGTTGTAATAGACACAAAGGAATTCCAGTGGCGAGACAGATAACAATTAGCCACAGTATCCTCTCTACAATGTATGGAATGGAAAGCATGTATGGGTTACAGCTCCTTTGTGTGTGTTTTGTCGTTTAGATGCTGCATCCAAGCATGCAGCCCAGGCCTTCTTCGACTGCCTGCGGGCTGAAGTGGAGGAGTACGGGATAGTCGTCAGCACCATTAGTCACACATTCATCAATGGCTCTAAACCTCCTGCTCCACCCTCCGACCAACCTGCGGCGCCAACCGACCAACCTGCTCCGCCCTCTGACCGAGCTGCTCCACCCACCAAACAACTTGCTCCTAAACCACACACCTTGGCTGCATTTAAGTTAATGGCCTGGAATGGTACGCTGTGTGAATGAATATGTGTAACACTGTAACATTCTAAGATTGGGCATTTATGGCAATGACCATAAAACCAGATTAAAAATAGTTTCACAGCACCCTATGACACCTTGGAGGATCTCAACCCCTACCTTGAAAGCCACTATAGTGTTGTCAGGCCAGCTGACAGTCTTGCCTGGGCCCAGGACGTGATAATTTTATATGCCCCCCCACGCCCAGATCTCTCCTTTTCCCTTGCTTTTCCTCTCATCTACTCTTCCTCTCCTCTGCTATTTTTTCCACAAATAGGCCTATTTACATTTTTATTTTTTAATTATTCCATAATTTAATGAGGGCCCAGTTCTGCCCCCCCCACCCGCTACCCTGGGCCCGGGACAACAGACCCGTTTGTCCCCCCCCTATCGGCGGGCCTGAGTGTTGTGCTTCCTCAGTGTATTGGGTCGATTGTGCGTATGCACTGTACAGTATAATTTAGTAGCAACTGTATGCTACCACCTACTGGCTGCTAATTGATACTGCTATTAATTATCATACATACTAGTGCTCAATAGTTAACATGGTAAAGTTATTTGTAATTCATATCTTATCCATATTTCCGTACGGTCTATGTAAATTTTTATCTGCTAAACGACTTCCAAAATATGTAGCCTATATAGCGAAAGCACAGCCTAACACCTATGCTTTCGTCCTACCCAGCTATCTCCGCCCTGTTGACCCATGGCGTGAGCCCGTCGGTCTTGGCCAATGAGATCGTCCAAACGGTGAACAGGAAAAGGAAAGAGGTGCTGCTGGCCCACCCCATCCCCAGGGTGGCTCTTTACGTCCGCTCACTCTTCCCCCCCTTCCTCTTTGCAGTGCTGGGTGCCGGAGTGAAGGACTCCGTTCTGGCTGAGCAGCTGCAGTAGTATAACCACACAAACATAAAGTCAAAGAAAATGTGAAAGAAAGAATGAGCAATAATAAAGGCACCCACATTGATTGTTCAAGGCAATACGTTTATATAGACAGTGATGTCAAGCCTTGTGCCACAGAGAGACAACACCTGGGAGTCTGGTTCAGACCCAACAGGCCAAGCTCCTGTATTTAAGCATCATCGCGGAGCTTATATCGAACTCTCCCATAAGCACACCTCGCGCCAGCCTAATCTGTACCACGAGCATTTCCTTATTTCTGAATCCGATTGAAAAGTATGTGGTGTGATGAGGTTGATCCAACCTTGCAAAATAAAGCAATGTGTTTGGGACTTTTCTTGTTTCTCGAAATATCACCCCCTCCTCCAGCTCCGTAATTATAATTTATTCCCTGCAATGGCCTAATACGCCGTCAGAATTTTTCCTCAGAGTTTTTTTTGTAATTTATTACATGTCCTCTAGATGGAAGCAGCACGTAATTATTAGCAAAGCCGTACAACTCAGTTTCAACTGGTATGCCCTATGATTGGTTCAGAGGTTGTCATGTGACTCACAGGCGCCAACTTGTTTCCCACCTCATCCATCGCATTACATTACACTTATGTAGCCTAATGATTTATATAGGTGACTGCATACATTGTTTATTAGCAGGCATCATCAATTTTTATCGTAACTAAATGTGATTAATTGCAAATGTGATTGTGCCAATTCAATTATGTTAAAAATATACCACATTTGAATTTGTTCAAATGTATTTTAATACTACTTTATTAGGCTTAATACTTTCTCTCACACACTGCTTGCTTGACATACATGTGGTAATCATATTGAAGCATTGTATTAACTCATTATGCATTATTACTACATTCAGTAGCCTACATGCCAGGCAGAAGTGTTTGCAGCAGAGCTCACCGTGTAGGCCTCCTATAACAGCCAATCCTTTGGTTGCTTTATTCAAAAAACGAAATTTGTGAAGAAGTCCATTTCCGGAGTTACCAGAATGTTTGGAAATAGACTTCTTAACGAATTCTGCATTACTTATGCTGTAAACATCGGTAACAGCCCACCTGCGAAAATTGACTACAGGCATGCACTGAATGGGGTGCTACGTCAGAGAACGAAAGAAGAGAAAGGTTAAACGCTAACTGTTATTGAGGTAAACAGAAAGTGTTTTTTCATCGACTTTGGAATTTTCTTTTTAATATGCAATATTAATATATAACAGTTTGTTGGATGCATAATAAAAATATCATAATAAAAACATAGATAATATTTAATAAGCCTCTGACACTAAAATACATTTCAAATGTACAAAATATAATTTTTGTAGTGGAATTTGTGTTTAGCCATGAAGATGGCATTGACTATACTGTAGAATAATTACTAAGCATACTTTCAGTGTTTTTAATACATAACATAGCATAATGGTCATTACAAAAGCTTATTTTCTGAAGTTACGATGTAAAATAGGAGTAAACACACAGGGCTTGTCAACCATTTGTGTGTGTGTGTGTGTGTGTGTGTGTGTCTGTGTGTCTGTGTGTGCTTGTATTTATGCTTGATTGAGTAACACCAGACAGAATATGGAGGGTGGAGGGAGAGAGAGAGAGAGAGAGAGAGAGAGAGAGAGAGAGAGAGAGAGAGAGAGAGAGAGAGAGAGAGAAAGAACACTGGCCTGAGGTCCAGCTGGTGTGCGTGCACGCTTGTCCTCGAGGTCACTTTCCCCTGGGGAGTTCAGTATCTTTTGTCTCTCTGACAACTGGACAAGAATCTTCCTCTATAATACTCAAATATAAATGAATAAATGCAACTCCCTGACATGTCCACGTGTTAAACAGGAAGGGTTTTATACAGCTCTCAGATGCAGCCTCCAAATTGGCCTTTTTCATCGGACACATTTCCATATGTCACACAGAGAACGTGTATGTTTCATTATGTGATCAAGGCATGGTGATGTGAGAATAATGAGAGATTTAAAGAGAGGTGGGTGAGCATGTTGTGTTATACTTGCTAAAATATCCACTTTATTTCTCAGTCAAATATGACTGATAGATATATGCAGTATCTTAAAATGATCTCTAACCTCTGCTCCAATGGCTTCTGTCAGTCATTAGTCATTGTCTGGTGGTCGAGCCTTATACGTTGATAAGGGTTCAAAACACAGATGTGATTGTCCTTAAGCGATATTCAAAGTGACACATACTGAGTGCCAGGCATAAGTTATATATATATATAATTCCCTGATAGGGACAGCTCATCCTTAAAAATGATCTTTCTGTGAGGGAGGTGGTCACCCGTATCAATATTTAAGGCCCCAATTATTGACATTAACCTGAGTTATGGAGGTTATACAGAGGCCAAAGTAATGATTTCCTTAGCATTAACCATGCACACTCACCAGAGCGATGAGCTTCGGTATAAAGGATAGGTTCATAGTAGTTATTGCTCTGGTGAGTATTACACTAATGTCTTTACAATGCTACTTTATTTGTACATTTGTGGCATTCTGTTACCATGGATATTTGTTTTACGTTCAGCATAAACACCCAGCAAGATGTATAAAAATGACTCAGATTAGAATATTTGCTGTTTATACAATTTGCTAGACAAGAAGTAATGCTATATATGTAGGGAATACTTTTCATCATTTTTTTCTTTCATAGGCACACCGCATTGGTAACTTGCTATCATGTTTACAATAATATAGATAGATAGATAGATAGATAGATAGATAGATAGATAGATAGATAGATAGATAGATAGATAGATAGATAGATAGATTGATGATTTCATTAATCCCCAGATGGAAAAATAAGGTGTCTTCTCCGAAAAGTACAGACACAACACAATACAATAATAACAACAATAATACAATAATAATAATAATAATAATAATAATAATAATAATACAATAATACAGTTTCGTTTATATGTTTGCAATAATAAATGAAATACAGCACACACTGTAGGTCATTGTGCTACGATATATACTGTATCTGGACAGCCCATACCTTCCAGCCCAATAAGCACCCAACCCAAGTACTAGATGGGATTAAGTTTCTCTTTGAGATGATTATCTTGGTATCACATGTCTTCTGTAGAAGGAATTTCTAGCCACACAAATCATTTTAATCCCTCTTCTTTTTTTGTTTTACATACTGTATTACATATTTAATCTCAAGGGAAAAATTGCCTTAATCTCTGATAATCTCAATGCACACCATTAACCTCAAAATAGTTTCTCATGGACACACAGAAAGTCCAAAGATCAGAAAGTTTTAATGTTATTTGTTAATGTTAATTCTTTAATTACTGAGATGGAATAGTATTGTAATATTTCATATAAACCTCAAATTAACAAAATACACAGACATATTAAACGGGGGATTTGCAGATAAACACAAATATGTTTTAAATAAAATTTAAATTTGCCCATCAAAGTCAGTGGGAATAGCAATCATGGGACCTGAGCTCAGCTGTACTGATTATAAAGTTGGAGTAATTTGACATTGTCACTATTGGAGTATCATTGTGCTCCTCGGTGACCCTCGTAGCGTCAGAGGACAAACAGTGTAACTGTCAGAACTTCTATTGATTTGAGTTTGTCTAATTGGAGATGTTAATAAAGTTCGAGTCTCTATATTGATCGTCTGTCTATTATCAAGCCACTCAATGGTCATTGTCATTCGCTGGTAGGTTGAATGGTAAATAGACTGCCATGACATTTTCTTGTGGTGTTTATGTGCACCCTGCATGAAAATCTATTTTTCTTCCATGAAATTAGAGACGACGACTGCTGACTAAACAAAATTCGAATATCAACACCGAAGCAAGAAAGTCAGAGGTGATGAGTTCCACACTAGCTTGAAGATGTCAAGAAAACACAGCATTTAAAGTGACTGTAACATGATAATCCTGTCTGTGTGTCCCAGCCAAGTTGCTAACCTTTGGCGTATTGGGTTCTGATGAGCCCTCCCTCTTTGTGCATATTATATGAGAGCTATGGGACTTCAAATGCAACAGTATTGACACTGTGCAATTAGAGTGGGGTCATTAGGTCTGCTTCTAATTTCTAGGGAAAGAAAACCAGGAGCTCATCCCTGGAATTCTGCCTGGCTTGGAGATGGAATGCTTAGACACACACAGACACACACACACACATGCTCACACAATCAAACACGCCCACAAACACAAACAAGTTCAAACACTCCGACACCCTGCACGCACTTCCCTAGTACCCCTCACCCCCCTCAACGCACACTCACGCTCCTTATCCAAAGGAAAGGGGGGTGGTAATGTGAGGAGGGGTGTGTGTGGGGGGTGGGGGTTGGGGGTGTTGTGTAGTTGCTAATGAAACAGAAGGGGCACCGGGCAGACTGGGGACTCATAATGCCTTGCATTGCTGGAACCTTTACACAGTTATTACCCGCCCTAGCGGAGGGGAAGGTGCCTTGACCCCCCGGCTCAGCCCTCACATCTCCGGGCCCCTCCAGCCACAATCTCTGGCCCCTGAGAGGCCTGAAGTGTGGAAGGAGCGTTTCACATTTGATTGTGTTTCCTTCGTCGCGGCGCCTGAATAGACCCAATTTCCAAGTGGGGAACCTTTAGGTGCTTCTTAGTGCATCGCTGCACAATGACCCAGAAGGTTGTGTGTGTGATGCGGCATCTATTGACTTCAACAGTAGCGTATTGGAGTGACCTCGGAGTGGCTTCCAGTGACCTTATATACAGTAAGATGGGTTCTAAGAGAAGACTCACACATGCACACACTTACTAGATGTTCCTCTCCCCGACTCACTCACATACATAGAAACAGAGAATAACTGGTGTCACATATTTTACAGTTCCCTTTCGTTAAAAAAAGTGTTTTGACCATGACTCACAGTCGACGATTTTCATTGGCCAAGCCTCTCATTCCCTAAACACCCTGTTTGCATAGCAAAGTATTTTATCATGACACCTTATTGTAAATTATGTAGACATTAGCTGGATGCACCACCCAGCTAATGTCTACTTAATTTACAGTAAGCTGTTTTTTAAAAACACTACATTTGTCCACCCCATAGCAAGAGCTAAAAGTGAACACAACAGCTAGACTAGAAATGGACAAGGAAAGGGGGGTTAATTGAGAAATAGGTCTAATTGTCTAATTGTTTGGAAGACTTGTGTTATTTTGTTCAAGGCTGACAGTGTGTTTCTTTATGTTCATTAAATGACTGAATGTTGAATTGGTGTGTGTCTGTGAGTGTGTGTAATATTATGTGTGTCTTTTAACATGGCCACTAACAGGTTGCGGATCACTGCTTATAAAAAGAACGGCTGGTAACCGTTAGTGCGTGTCTGCTGTTGGAATTCGCCTTCTGATTGGCTGACGGTGTCCTGCTGGCCCTGCCATGCAGGAAAGGTTATTTTTGCCTGGTGAATGGAGGGGATTTGAGCTGTTGGGTCATCTTTGTAAAGCAGCGCCTGGGAGCCTGGGAGGTGTACAATAGGCAGACAAACATGGCTTCTGATCCACGTGCTTCTATGTACCAAGGTTGTTTTTGCACCAGGTTCATTGTAATGGTAACAAGGGGGCCTCACAGAAGGCTTTTCAGGTTAAAACTCCAATCTCAAACTTTTTCATAATTAAATAGCCATTTTGGGCCCTGTTGTGACTAAAATGTGACCAAAATGATCTTAAAAGAAAAGTACTAGATTCTATTGTTATGGTTATGGTTAGCAGATATGTGGTAAGATTATATCTGATCAATGCCTAGGCTTCTATCTTAAAACACTCTAGCAGTGAATGGGCTTTTACGATATTACATTACATTATCATTTGATGGTTATTGTTATCAGGGCAGACATAGTTCTATCTAGCGGTCACCACGGGGACACCAGTGAGACTGTGATGACTCAGGGGAGCTATAGATCTGCTCAGGGCTGGTGAGGGATCACAGGGCTGGCTGGGATCTCTTCTTCTCCGCTGAAATAATGGCAAACCGCTCTGGGCTCGGTGGGAATATTATGATGTGTAGATAATGGTAGACCTGTGTGGGACACAAAATGCACAGAATAACAGTCACATGCATGGCTGTGTTTCATGGCGGAACAATGAGCTAGGGGAGGTATTAACAGTTCTGGGGCACTATGCACAAGTGCACCTCTAATGTTTGATAATCATCCTTTTTACTTCACCCCCTAGTGTGATCCATTGAAATGAGGTAAGCAAGCAAATACCAACAGGGACAAATCCATTTAACATAATGATAAAAACAAATTGTCCCTCTATGTTTGCCTTAGAATGTCACGCACACACACACACACACACACACACACAGACAAGGTCAAGATGTTGCACCTTCTGTTCAGCATAACAACAAATATACCAAAGACAGATTAGAGCGGGGGGGTGTGTGTATGTTTGTGTGTTTGTGTGTGTGTTGACCATGCCGAAGAGAGCACTGTCCTCATGTGAGTGTCCATTAGGTATGAGGAACATATGTCACAACTCACTCAGAAGGGAATACACTGTACACAGCTGGAATTCATAGGGGAATACACACACACATATGCGTGCACACACACACACAAATATGGCAAGATATGTTAGGATGCTATGTATATTTAATAAAAACATAAATACAAAACTCAGATTGGACATCTCTTTCATGCATTGTTTATGTTCAATTACAGCAACAAAAACAATGTATCATTGATTTAACACAACAACCTATTCAGTTTTTAATATCTTCATTTCACTGGCCATTTTGATTCAACTCTGCTTATGTTTTTAAACTGAAATCGAACAACAAGAAGATAAGAGAACATGTGGCATCTATCTAATGGTAGCCTGCAGGGTCCAGAAATATCTCAGTGTGTGTGTGTGTGTGTGTGTGTGTGTGCGTGTGTGTGTGTGTTTCTACCTCAGTGTGGTTTTGGATGTGTGTGTCCTATTGGGGGCCAATGAGAGAGAGACCCCAGGGAACAGCTAAATGAAACATGTCATCAGTCTCAGATAGTTGCTGCTGTCAGGAACAGAACTGGGGGAGGAGTGTGTGTGTGGTGTGTGTGTGTGTGTGTGTGTGTGTGTGTGTGTGTGTGTGGTGTGTGGTGGGGCGCCGGGGGTGGAAAGAGGGACAAGTACAGGGAAATAAACAGCCTTAATGTGACCTAGGAGTCACCCAGAAGTTTGAGTGTCCCTTCACGGTGATGATGCTCGTTTTTGTATTACACGATTCCTTTAAGCAGCCTGGAAGTAGCAGTTCTCCTAGTGCCAAAATAGGATGAGCAGCAGGTCAATACATAATGAATATAATCTCCTTTAGATTAGGGGGCCGAGATTGGGGGTGGGGGGATCGGGGGGCATGATTGAGGAAATATTTAATCCCTAGTTTGCAAAATATTTCAATTTATCACAGCCCACTAGTGTAATATAACACTATAAATGTAGCCTAATCATTTCAATCAAATGTGAAAATTCATGAACAATACGTTTTTGTTTAAAGGACCAGTGTGTAATATTTAAGAGGCTCTAGTGACAGAAATGCAATATAAGATCCACAACTATGTT
>JAODLI010000709.1:0-32727 GCA_027575585.1 Percopsis omiscomaycus | reverse complement strand
TATTTTTATTCTTGTATTTTAAACTACTTATCTTTTTGGTTTTTTATTGTTTTTATTTCTAATCTGTAGCACTTTGAAATCTCCGATGAAAAGTGCATTATAAATTAAATGTATTATTATTATTATTTATTATTATGTAACTCCTCACTCCTCTAACTCAGGCAGCAATATAGCCTACCTGCTAGCTTGTTCTCATCAGGAGGATTTAGTGGGTTCAGATCATAAATAAATAATATTTTCACAATGAAACAAATAAATGGTTTAAGATTAAAGATTACTAAGGAAAGTCAAATATCTGTCTGGCATAGAGAAACTCAATTGGAAGTGAATAGAGTATTTCTTAAAGGTGCTATAGGTAGGATTTTACAGCAATACATTTGGTGAAATTTGTTAGAAATGCCAGAGACATCCGTCACCCATCAGTGAGTGAAATGCTCTGTGAGAATACCTGCTCTGTTTGATAGATTTTGTCAGACGCCTGGAGATTTCTGACCAATCAGGGCCTCTTGCCTGATTGGTCCGGTGAATCTACCTTGCCTGTCAATCACATGAATGCGCGCACACACAGCTCCAACAGGTTTGTTAATGGCGCTTCAAAATGACAGACAAAACGGGCTCCAGAGCAAGGGAAAAGAGGAGGAGGGGGTGGGATTTTAGGTTGTTGATTTTTTAAATCGTATTCTCTTTCGTTCTTTTTACAGCTAGCTCTCGTTGCAACACTGAAATACTACCTACAGCGGCTTTAAGGCTAATGGCATTATTCTTGAGTCCAAGATTGATCTCTGTGGTGCTCTGTAAACAGAATAGTAATAAAAAAAGATCCCAAGACAGCCTATCTCACACAATGATAATGTACACTTCATAACTGTAATGGGCAGGTTTACCCATGCAGAAGCCAACTGAGAGTTTATTGGAGTTACATTTCTTAAAGCCCTATTATGCAACTTGGTATTATTTGCTACTGGGCTCCCCCTACAGTTGCGGAGTGTAATTAACTTTTAGACCACTGTCGTAAACCACAAATGAAATAACGATTTTAAATATTAAGCCTCCAGCCAAGGGTGCCTTTGTTGTTGCTACCAGTGTTACCAGTTACCGTTCCCGTATTCCGCCTGTAGCCTAGCCCCTTGCACTTTTGCCATTCTGCCCGTTGTGTATCAGACTATTGCCTGTCACTGGATTACCATCTCTGCTTAGTCCTCTTGTACATTTCAGTTTGTGTGTAATCGAATAAAATGTTGACGACATGATATGGGCTATATGGCACATAATTTACATTGGACAGTGTAATTTGTTCCAAACTAGCTAAGAGGTTTGCGAGGTTACAAACTTTCAAGGCTTATTTGATGTGAGACTGACAAAGACTGACCAAACTTTTCGCCGTGAGATGAATTTATACAGGACTAGATGACTAGATACGGTTAGATTACTACATTTCAAAATATTGAAATTAATACTAGTTATGGGATTTTATGTGACCTGAAATTTGACCTGTTGGTGGCACAAGAGGGATGGTAGAACTGAACTATAATTTGGTGTATGGACAGTTGAAGTGTATAATTGTACCAAATTTGATGCACATTTGGCAATGGGAGCTGCCAAAGACTCCCATGGCAGAATAAGAAGAAAACTACTAAAAACAATAAGGTCTTCGCCAGTATAGTGGCTTGGCCCTTGATTAAATACCATTATTTTATCTAAGAAGTTGTGGATTACAGTCTTAATTTAGACAGAGAAATTAGAAAAAGTAGGAAAATAAAAATGGATAAAGGTAAAATCAATTTAAATCGCTTTCTGATCAGCGATTCTCATTATGTGCGGATATACAATGAACCCACCATCAAAAGACATAAAAGAGATTGTAGAGTTGTTTTGTGTGATTATTTCGCCAGTATGGAGTTGTGGTGGATTATTTTGCATTAAAATGTGGCCATGAGAAAGTGTAACACTGAGAAGACATTGAATCTTTTATTTTGCAAACCTGTGTTAGCACACACAACACTACCCATTGCAAATTGTGTAATTTAACTGAGAACAATGCACTTTTACTTTGTATTTATTTGTGCACATAGAAGCAAATCAATGTGAATAATGCCTCCTAATTGAAGCCAAAGTGTCCAGGTCTGACCAGGGAATAGTTCGTCCTTCACAAGAGGCTGCTAGATCTAAGCTGTAACCATGAGGCGCACAGAGTAACGGTCTCAACACCTTCTGGCGTTGCCACAACCCATTAAATATATGAGAAAGCAAAAGTCCAGGGAAGTAGAAAATTCTACCACATGTTCATTGTCAGACTACAATCTAGGCTCCACTGTGAATAAGTCAATACAACAGGCTTATAGTATACTCAGGACAATGAAGGCTTTTTGTGTGTCAAATTCTGAAACATGTATGAATGTGAGTTATTCTTTTGTTGCACATTCATGCTCACCAATAAATTCTGCTTCATGCTTTTGCAAACATAAATGCTAGCGTCTGTGCCAGGGTGTATTTCAGAATGTAGCTTTAGTCTCTAAAAAGCTTATTTTGCATGCGTAGAATGAACTTAAGAAGCCCACATGGACACAAAAATGTATGCAGACAGAAACCTCAGCCCTTAGTGTGCTAATCTGACAGTTGTGTATCTTCGCACCATTTTGACTCCACCCATCAACTGCCTGTGGTGTCACAAATATGATTTAGGGAGATGAATATTCATGACTCAAGTGAATATTCCCTCTGGGCGGCAGGCTTCTGAAGCAGAAAATGTTAGGAAAAAAATAAATAAATGTGCTTTGATACAGATAGTATAATTATTTCTGTTTCTCCTTCTGCTTGATCCAGTCTATCGACCAGGTGCTTACAAATGTTTGATCCATCTTATTAAACACAAGTGCTGTCTCTTGATCTAAGCCATTTTAAGCCTCAACTAATTGAATACTCCCTGACATTTTGGCTCTGAACCCTACCGGACCTGACAAACACCAGCATTTCAGCTTTACGCTTTCCATAATTGGGTTTAAGTCTCCGTGCTCTGCCTTTCTGGAAAAAACATAAATTGGAGGGCATTGAGGCTGTGTACAAACACAGAGATATGGATTCACTGCATATGAATGAAGGAAGCTGAGGCATGCAAGATAAGTTGTAATTTATTAGCTGGACACAACCCGAGTATAGACATCTTGTTCTCTTATGATCTAGTGAAATACACAGATTTATGACAATGAATAAATAACAACATACAGTATGTCATTGAGCTTGGCTTTTATTGAAAGTGACTCACAGCACGAGTTAATGCAGTTTTAGCATGAATGGCCTCGGTGGGATTTAATACCAAAAACCTATCAGTGTTAGTGCCCTGCTCCAAGCATTCAGCAGACACATTTATACTGGAATGGAGAAAATTGATAACACATTTTGAGTATCGCAGTTTTATGGACTTATTAAGAAAGAAGAAGAAGTGGAAGTTGTCCCATTATGATCAGCGAGAAAATGTAGCTGGTCCAATGTTATCTCCATTCTCCTTTCCCTGTCCCTCTCTCCTGCCTGTTTGCTTCCCTCCCTCTCTGTCTATCTTCCCGTGTACTTTCCTCTCTCCGCATCGGTCTTTTCTTTCTCCCTCCTCTTTATTTTGCTCTGCTTTCTATCTCCATGTCTCTCTCCCACTGCAACCCTCTCGGCCCTCTTCTCATGAGCTCTAGGGTTCTTGTTTCTCCAGCCATTTTCCAGTTGGTGCCTTAGGACTGGCAGGTGCAGAAAGTACAAGCTGTGCCTTTTAATTTTATGTTGGATGTACAAAACCTGCGGCTGATCGCATAATCAGCACATGTCACCGCCCTCTAAGCGTAAGTTGAGGCGTCAAAGGTTCTATCATCTCTGATTTCTTCCAGGAACTGTATTATTGCATGACAGCTTAATATGTAATGCTTGATGACTTCTTGTTCACTCAATTGAAAAAGAGTAGCCTCTTCCTTGTGGTGAAAATCCTCTGAGCACGTCTCCTTGTCCTATGTCCATAGGTGTAGGTTAGGGTAGGGACCATTCAATTGTCCCTACCATTCAATTGTCCCTGCCAATAATTTCTATAAGTGAAATGCAATTTCTATTCTAAATAAAAAAACAAAGCAAACCCCTCAAAGTGTACATTTTCCGTCGTGATGGAGTGAGCCTGATGAAAGGCATGTTCTGACTGAGGTACAGTAAAATATAATTACCAATGTCATGTCAGTTAAGCAAATAAACTTTAAAATTACATGATGATAACAGTGTCATTATAATCATGAGCTATGTTGTGGAACTCGTCTTGCTAATTATACGAATATAGCGACCCATGAAAGGGTATCGGCAGAGAAAGATAAAAATGTCCTAGCAAATGTCAACCTAAACATATACACCCTTGCCTGTGTCTTCGTCTTGCTCACATGACTGCTGTCATTGTTTCCCCCTATGCAAGCAAATGCGCTTCCTGGTTTACATCTGCTTTCAGGAGGCCGAGAAACTTTACCGCAAAACAGACGTACGCTTTCCCCCGCCGATTTAATAAATTCAACAGAGATAATCAGTCTCCCCTTACGCATCTCCTCCCATGTTTTTGCACGAAACTCCCTCGACCCTCCCATGAATGCATACGCATTAGTAGTAAAAGCGCAACTTCCCATTCTGCACTTCGGCCGCAGACAGAATGCGGTTTTAATCATGTGCGCTCTGTTCGTGCAAACCACGCCATGGTTTTTGTCGCACGTTGTGACGAAATTACGCCTAAAATGGTCAAAATGGCGCTAACATGTTAATACATCTGCCCCTCAGTCAGGTCCATGTGGCCGCACTGGTTTGGACAACACAAAACATATTCCTTTTAGTACCATGACATGATGCAACAGGTTGTGGTACCACAGCTGCATGCATGCATGGTGCTGTAGATGGTAAAGCATGGCTGATGCACTGTTGCGGATCTTACATGGCATTGGGGTCGCATGTGTCTGTTGCTGCAGATAAAAGTGTTTTTTCCATGGGTTTAAGACTTTATGTATGTTTATGCATGTTTTTTATGTATGTTTTTTTTCTTATGTATCCGTTTCCTCGTGTTTAACTCCTCTTGCAGGCATGTCTGTACAGTAGCTATACATACAGACTAGTTTTGTCTACAATTTCTCACCCGGGCAGCTTTTTTACATTCTTTCCCTGAAGAGGGAGATCTCTCCTTTCTTCCATAAAAATCTGATCAGGAGGCATGTACTAGTTGGGATGTCACAGGGAGTTAAGTTATTTCTTCAGTATTGCCACTCGCCATAATCAATTGAGGCACAGTTTTTTTTGGCCAGCGTACCTGGGAGAAGGGGTGAGGACAGAGGCCAAAGGACAGAGGCCAAAGGGCATGGCCCCACTTTGCATATTCATAGATCCTGGCATTACATTTTTGCTAAGGGTGAATGGGTAGAGATGCTGTTTAGAGATTCAGTGAGATATATTGAACTTTTTTGGTGGAAAAGGGTTGAGCAATGAACTGTTAAGGATCTTCAGTTGAAAGTATTTGTTTTTATAAAATATAAAATTTCAGGTTCAGACACATACTGTATAATGTATATGTTTATTACTTACGTATTTATTTCAAATTAGTACTAGACTCATATTTGTTCTGACTTGACATGGCTTTCTACGTTTACATTTGACATTTAAACTCGACACTAATGGCATGGACTTGGTATTCTAATGTCACGATCGGCGTGTGCTGGTTCCCATGCACGCCCCATGCTTCCCCTCCTGTCTGCACACCTGTGTGGGATGATTCCCACACAGGTGCATCCAATTGACTTTGGGTCTATTTAAGTTCAACAGACAGTAATTGTTGCTTAGTGTTATGAGTATTTCCTTTAAAGTCTGTGTAATCTTGCGTAGAACAGACTGCATTAAAGTACGCTACGAGTGTTTTTTCCTACCGCCTTCTCCCTCCACGCCTGTTTGTATTGCTCCAACGGCTCACACATACTCTCGCCTTCCAAACACATCGTTACATCTACATTTAGACTTGTTGCATTATGTAAGTAACACAAGACTGACTTAGGACTTGGGCAATGTTGATTGGTCACATCTCGGTTCCTTTTAAACCCCACCACCGCCTAATCCCTTTACAGGTTACATGAGATGAAATCATAGGACATTGGAATCAGGCTGGACCTGGGTCCAGCAATAAGTAGCCTAGCGTGTTCAAAAGCAACATGGCCCATGTTGTTCCAGCTTCACCCAAACTGCACTGTAATGGAAGTACAAAGCAATAAAGAGACACTTTTTGACTCATCAGCTGAAGTTGGTTTAAAGTTTATGCAAATTAAATGTCTGATGTTTATTTAATGTAGTGAAAACCATTAAATACAACGGAAGAGTAGTTTTGCATACGTATCTTTAAGGAGTAGCCTAATCTTTTGGTGCTGAATATATACGTATATTCTGAGAAACATTTTTTTCTGTCATTGCAATTTTGAGTACAGTTGGAGGACATCAAATATTACAGTTCACACTTTTAAATCTCAGCTTGGTCCAAAAGTGAGGCAATGAATGAAAGTCTTTCAACCTCGACAGTGGGAGAGATCTCATCTGTGGCGAATTCATATTCCGCCCACCTGCCTGTTGTTGCCATCTTAGCCACACAGGGCAGTAATTGTTTTTGAACACTTGTATGTGTGTGTGAACACACACATAGACTTGTATGTGTGTGCGAACATACACGCATGTAAGTGTACACACACACACACACACACACACACACACACACACACACACACACACACACACACACACACACAA
Organism: Percopsis omiscomaycus; assembly: GCA_027575585.1. Classification (NCBI taxonomy): domain Eukaryota; kingdom Metazoa; phylum Chordata; class Actinopteri; order Percopsiformes; family Percopsidae; genus Percopsis; species Percopsis omiscomaycus. The sequence goes on along the minus strand of JAODLI010000709.1, from coordinate 25,947 downwards.
AAAGGTGCCGTAGCCTTTTCTTTGAAAACGCTTGAGCTAGTCAAAGCATTAATGAGAAAACAGCACTATATTTCTTCAGGAGAATTTGGAGACTGCAGTTAGAGGTTGCTCTTCTGTCCTGTGGATCTGCCATATAAACACACCCCCCTGAAAAATAACTCTTTCTTCTAAAACCCATTAGTGGCAATATCCATCTGGATGAGACAGCAGCCGGCAACCCATGCTAGAAAGGTTACCCCCCACTCCCCTATTCACTAATGCCCACCATTCTCCATTATTTACTGTAATAATCTGTTCTCACACAACATTTTAGACTAAAGCCCCTAATGTGTGCTGGAGACATGCTCTATCATACACCAGCTCAATGGGAAGCCAGGGCATGCCAATTTATGTGATTGCCGTGCTGTCATTTTGTTTTCTGCAAAACCCTTTCTATCGCCCCTGTTTCAGTCACATCGTCTTCCTTTTTCTCTGTTTATCATGCTAACTCTGTTTTCCCTGTATCTCCCACTCAGGCGTGCTTTACGTCTCTCTCTCTCTCTCTGTTTTGTACTCACTCCACCTCTTGTACGCTCTCTCACCCACTCAAGCTTTCATTTTGTCTCTTGTTTCTCCCCTGCCCTCTCCAGCGGTTCCGTCCTCCCACCCCCTGCCATCACAGAGGCCCGATTTACTTCAACTGCTGGGTGAAGAGAGGGGCTTTTGTCCTCCGCGGCTGCAAGGATGGCAAACCTGCGTTTTTGCCCCTGTGTGTATGGATGAGAGAGAAAGACAGAGAGAGAGAGAGAGAGAGAGAGAGAGAGAGAGAGAGAGAGAGAGAGAGATTTGTATGTATTCACATGTCTGTGGCTACAATAGGAGTGCGTGTGTTAGTGTCTGTCCTCGTGTGTGTGTGTGTGTGTGTGTGTGTGGGTCTCGTTGTGTGAAGAGAGACATTAACAACCCATGGAGCGGTTGGTTGATCTTCGTGTCCTAACTGCTCTGCGTGTTTCAGCCGAGGACAGGTTCTGTTGGGCCAGACGGCTCCTCGGAGTCGAAGGCTTTGTGTGTCCCCACAGTGAGCTCCTCTGTGCACTCCGCAGCACTGCCTCATTAGAAGAGTCCACACTGTTTCTTTTGTGTTTTTGGTAAACATCTCGTTTCCCCCCCCCACCCCAACTGTGCCGGGGTCTTGCGGAGCGGAGGCTGCTAAACCATTTATTTGGAATCCAAAAGCCGCACAGACAAAAGACAGTGAACAAATGATAGGGATTGCCTGTACACATACACACACTCTCTCTTGCTCTCTTCCACTGTCTACCTGTCTCTCTCTCATTTAGTGTGATTCCAGTCAGCAGGTGTTCTTCGTGGGTACCCAGAAACCCCCAAATCATCTCAATATATTGCACATTTGCACGCTTTCATCTCACTATCCCCTGATGACAACATGTGACAGCACGCTTCCGTGAGTGCCAGCTTTCTCTCCTGCTTCCAGCATGACACCACCGCTAGTGACATCTTTATTACAGACATACCCTACTGTACCTCACCGCGTCAGACATACCCTACCTCACTGCTTCATTATTAGACACTTAACTAGCAGAGAATGACAGAGCCATAGAGAGTCAAGGGGGGGGGGTCAGGCGGAAATTAACAGACGCTAATGGTTCTAGCCATCAGCCGGCCTTAAATCCCAGGATGTAAACGCACAATCCCAGGTTTATAATTGATTGATTATGGGGTGGGGCAAGCAGGGAGAAAAATAGAAACTGTAACACAGCTATTAAAATGAACAATAGAAAAGTATTTTCTTTGAGCCTGGACAACTTTCCCAAACGACTGTATATTCATCATAATGGCTTTCTGACATATTAAAATGGAACAAAGGCAAAAAAGTGACATCAAACCGAGGCTACAAGACATACAACAAAAACATGCCTGTCTACACAAGCTGTTTGGCGGCATTACATGCAATTTAAAATGTTCAGCTGAGTAGCAGCGTGAAGGAAGCCAAAATAACCCACACATCAAGGCGGCAATTAAATTCAAAAAAGCTGTTAAAAAATACATTACCTTCCTCTTGTTGTTAGGGCTGACGTACAAATAACTCAGTATCGTCTTTGCTCCCACTTTCTCGTTCAGCTTCTGGTAAGTGGCTCCGTAGTCAGTTGACCTGAAATTCAATCAGATGGCGCTGATGAACACTTGATGAATTACTTGTTGCAATTAAAAGTCCCACAGAGAATTCAGAGCGAGGGAAGGGGTGCAGACGCAATTAAGTCCCACTAATGCGCCACGCGAGCACATGGAGGATGGCAGAACATGGTCGCTGAGCGGTGACCTCAAGTGATTAGATTAGAATGTGCTGTACATAAACAAGGCACATCATGGCCGCTCTAATCCCTGCATTATTTGATCTCCCTCAAACGGTTAGGACAAAGGATAACTATTTTGGCCAAATAATTCAGTTTACTGTAGAGTTTGGAGAATCTCCACTGTTGAGACTCCATAGTTCATAATGGGAAAATAGGGGGCCACTTGCACGCCACCCAAAAAGGATCTCTAAATCATCTACAACTCATGCTTTTGAAATCTGTAACACTCGTTTCGCAATGTCACATATACAGGTGTCATTAAAAAAAAGATGGCAAAACATGGCCGTATTTTCTTAGTACCATGCCGTACCATACACTGGGCGGCAGGATAGGTTAGTGGGGAAGGTTAGGTTAGTGGCTATGGTGGCTATGTTGGGTTCAATCCCCCAATGTGCCCGGGCCTAACTGTATCATCCATGAGTTGCCTAACCCCTGTTACTTAATACTTGTAATAGTACTTACTGTAAGTTGCTTTGGACAAGAATTTTCTGCTAAATTACTAAATTGTAATTATTAACGCAATACAAATTTGTTTGCCTATACACGTATGTATGTGTACATAGGCTCGAAAATAGCTAGGACCTAGCCATAGCATATCCATAGTCCTAGACTGTAGCTACCTGGCCATTTTTGCTTATTTCTGGGATTGGAATTGCTGTTCTTGGCCCACAAACTGAAGACCAGCACTGGAAGATATGAGCGCTGGAATATTCAAATATTAATGTGAAATTATGTTCAGTCAAATTTGACATCATAGCCTGACGCAATATTTTCTAACCTGCCAAGTCTAAATATTTTTAGGAGGCAATAGGTTCAAAGAAGCTATTTTAATTTCACGTTGACTTATGTGGAGAAATAACAACCATTAAAACAGAACAAACTGCCTTAAAAAGTAGTTTGTTACTTTAAACAAAGAAATAGCTGACATTGTTATTTAAACTACAGTATCACTTCTTATTGCTATTTAAAGCTAAAAAATACAGACATATTTGTGATGCAATTTCAATAACTTTTGACTTAATTAATAAGGGTGGATATCAGAGATATTACATTCTGTTTTTTGTTGAAAGCACATCAGTCGAACTAGAACTGTACGGAATCAGTCCAGTGCCATATATTAAGGAAGAAACCATCGACACATTGTACCATGGGGCGATGACATCATCAAGCTATTGATCTGCTCCTTAGAGGGCCTTGCTGTAAAACTGTTTGATTTAAGGGCCAATGACTTACTTTTAGTATTACAGCAACCCTCAACATGAACCAATAAACAGAGCCACCCCCCACCAGATCTCAGCAAGATGAAAGCTACATTAAATGGAAAATGATAGTTTTTCAAGGACGATGATTCTGATTGAAACTCCTCACTCTCCTTTATCATCCCGACATTGGGCCCTTGCTAGGGCCTTTTTGAAAGATGGTATGTGGGTGTACTGTATGATACTGGCCGAACGACATTATGGCGATGAACCACAGGATTCTGGTTGTTCAGGAAGTATAGTGGACCAAATACTACACAGAGGTTGGATTAAGCATGGGGAGTATAAAAGATTGGGGATAAATCCTGCACGTTATTGTATGAATTTGAAGTCTTTTGACTTTTATGTTCGGAGCACCACCCCGGTTGATCGTTCGGGAAGAAAAGTTTGATTGATAATTAATATTTCATAATTAGTATGATCAATATTTGGGATCAATCAATAATTATGAATTATTGTCACATAGGATTGACCATGTTCTGATATACAACAGCAGTTTGGGATACTCTAACATGGCACTAGGTCAAACTTAAGGTGGCCTATGAGCACAAGAAATTCTCGAGGTAGAATATGGCTTGTAGTTACTTAAAATGAAAAATAACTAGTCAAACAGAAACTAATATACAATTACACTGCTAAAAAAATTAAGGGACGACTTAATCATCACAGTACAACACCAAACCTTCGAACTAAGGCAAAAGCAAACCACAGATGGTAATCTTGGGTTGGTGAGATCTCAAAGCAAAGAACAGGCAGTTATTCCTGCAGGTCAAACAGTAGTCTTGGAAGGGTCAGTCACCTCACATGGCCTTCATTCAGACAAATGGGTTGTAGTGCAGCGTCCATCTATGTCTTCCTTACCTGGTGGAATAATAGTTAAAAGCTGTCTATTTACCTTACCAACACATCAGCCCTGTCATCTACCAGTTGTGCTTACAAATGAGATTGAACATAATGTAACTATACCACCAAAATGTGTGATAGCTGAGTTACATGCCTTGCAGAGTGTACATTCAGAAGAACAAAGTGTATCAAGTCCTGGTTCAATAGTCAATGGACACTACCTGATCAAAAGTCGAAACTTGCCTTCAACTTGCCTTCAACTTTGGTGTGTCTCCACTACCCCAGGAGTGGAAGGAACGCATCACTGAACACCTTGAAGGGATGCCAGAGGTCATAGATTTTGGACACACTCAAAAAGTGAAACATCACATCAACTTGACCGATGAATGCTGTCCGTATACATCTTCACGAGCTCCTGGAGAGTAGAATTATCAGAGAGTCAGAATCTTCTGTTTCATCCCTCATAGTGGTTGTAAGAAAGAAAAATGGTGACTTCCGGCTATGCATCAACTACCGGAAGTTGAATCTCCAGACGGTAAAAGATGCATATGCCTTACCCAATCTCGAGGAGACATTTTCAGCTCTAAATGGCTCAAAATTGTTTTCTGTCCTAGATGTCAAGTCTGGATATTATCAGATCGAAGTCGAAGAAGCAGACAAACTAATCTCAAAGAAGCACTCGTCTTTTTGGACGACTTGATCATATTTTCTGAAACTCTGGAAGAACACGAGAGTTGTTTGCTACACGTTCTCGATCATCTCAAGCAATTCAAGTGCAAGTTCTTTCAGAAATCCGAATATTCGTAAAAGGCTACTCCCGGATAGTTAAACCACTAAATGATTTAACTGCAGGATACCCACCACTTCGCAAAGTGAAAGAGAAATGCAAGTGTCATGGAAATTACAATATTAACCACACTGGAACAAGATCATTTGTCTTTGCCTTTTATTCCTTGCAAGGAAGAAGCAACTCTTAAACAGAATACAACGGTCTGAATGAGAGGGCTCAACTCACTGAACACTGAGTTGCCCTTTTATACAGGTGAACAGACAAAGTCAGGATATTCTTAAACAATAGTAAGTAGAAAAATGCAGTCGTGTCATTCTTACCCTCAGAAACACCTTTCCCTGAAGAAAGAGTAAAAGAGAGAACTAAACAGAAATATAGTTGTCTCAGCAAGCAGTGTGGGGCAGGAGATAAGATTTGTTTGAAGAACAGCTTACATCCTGGTGAAGTTAGGATCTCACACGACAATGCCCGTATCCTGGGTGCACTTAGCAAAGATACAACTGTCTAAACGTATAGAATCATAGAAACAGAGTTTTATATGTAGTATAAAATATTCCATTACAGCTACTTCCATCCTAAAGTCCTTTAACAACAGTTGGACACCCACCTGCCAACAACCTACCTCAATCATTGACAAGCTAACTGCTGCCCCTGTCCTGGGTTTTGCTAATCCTAAACTACCATGTTATTCATACAGATGCTAGCACCACAGGATTAGGCGCCGCACTGTACATGGAGCAGGAGGGACAGATGCGTGTCATTGCATTTGCTAGCAGGGGGTTGTCACACAGCGAGTATCGATATCCGGCCCATAAGCTTGATTTTTTAGCGCTTAAATGGAGTGTGACAGAAAACTTAAATGATTACCTCTATGGCAGTCAGTTCACTGTTGTAACAGATAGTAATCCATTGATTTACCTGCTCACCACGGCTAATTTAATTAATTAGCACTTAATGCTACTAGTTATAGGTGGTTGGCAGCTCTTTCTACTTTCTCATTTAAGTTACAGTACAGAGCAGAAAAACAAAATCTGGATGCTCAACCAGAGTTAGTAAACGACCACACATCCCAGAAGGAGCATGAGCGCTTTGACCAATTTGTGCAATGTCATCTATCAGATGATGGAAGTCCTGACTATGGTGATGAAGTGGCCAAAGGTATCTGTGAAAGACATCTTGTCCACCAAAAGACTGTCCTATCCTTACCTTATTTGAGTCTCTTGCACTATATCCAGATGCTGTACCTGACTGTTTTGAGCAAGAAGAGTCTGGGTTATCAGTCATACCTTGAATAACAGACACAAAACTAGCTGAAAAGCAAAGATCTGATTCAGTCCCGGGAGAAGTAATTCTCCAGATGGAGTTGGGAGAAAAACCTCCTACAGTAAGATGTGAGCTTCCTGATCTTCCCTTTCTCTTGCGGGAATGTACTCAATTAGAGCTGAGGAATGGAGTCCCCTACAGAAGACAACAGGACAAAGATAACACCACTTATCAATTAGTCTTGCCAGGAGAACTTCGAGCTGCTGTTTTAAAAGCTTGCATGATGATGTAGGTCACATGGGAAATAGAAAGAACCCTTCATCTAATTGGATCTAATGGCCGAAGATCTAGAATCTTCTACTGGCCGAAGATGGCCGCTGATGTTGAACGAAAAGTCAAGACATGTAACCATTGCATGCGTCGAAAAGTTTTACCTGAAAAAGCCACAACATTGGTCAATATCCAAGTCACCAGACCTTTGCAGCTAGTCGCCATGGACTTCCTTTCTATAGAACCTGATAAAAGCAAGACCAAGGACATTTTAGTGATAACTGATCACTTTACTAAGTATGCCGTTGCTATTCCCACACCTAATCAGAAATCCAGGGCTGTCGCCAAGTGTTTGTGGGAGAATTTCTTTGTTCATTATGGTAGCTGACGAATCGCCTGTCGAATTTCCAGATGATGAATCCTCTGTCGATGCTCCAGAAGACCGGAAGAAATTCAAGCGGAAACTGTGGAAGTTGATCTAGTAGAGGAACCCCAAGGAGTTGGGGTACCAACAATTGAAGACCACAATGATGACAATCTTGTCAGACGGTCTGCTCGGCAGAGAGATAAGCCTGATAGACTTACCTATTCCCAGTATAGAAAGCTTATCTGCTACGCAGACAGCCTACAGCGAGCCTGTTAGCGCCCGATGTGAGGAGTATAACAGAAACATTAACAAGCATTAAGCATTTAAATATAATTGCATATTGAAAGGTACGTTGGGAAGTGTACCGCTGCCAGAGAGCATTGAGGGATTTTCGTTGTGTGGGATTATCGTCGTGTTTCATCTGACGGAAAACTTGGTCAGGTTTTTTAGATTCCTTGGAAATATTTGGAGTTTGATGGCGAGCCACCCAACTAGAACTACAGAATCTTAAAGGACGGTATTTTATTTTATTTTATGCAATGGACTAACGACAAGAGCAAGATTTTGGTAAAGAAACACTTGAATATTGTATTTTTTTTATTTTATTTTTTTTATTTTCATTGTATTCTTTACCTTAATAATTGTGTCATTACTGTCATTGTTTCAGTCCACTACCTCCTACTTATCTAAATCTTCTGAAACCTAGTCTAGATAGATAACATATATAGTAGATATTTAATAACTGCTACACTACCATCAATATTTTGGTATATCTAGATTAAATTATGTTAATCTTACTTACAGCCTTTCTGTGAAGAAAGAAAACATCACACAATGTCTTGTGTTCCAGTTAATTGACGATGTTACACATTATAACATAATACTTCATTGCATTAACAATTCATTTTATAATTCAAAGTAAAAAGAAACATATTTAATTGAATCTCTGTCCATATCCTCCTGGTACAAGAGACGGGGGGAAAGGATTCATCCCATTTTAGGTCACCGAGTCACAGCAGGGTGCCAAGGGAATGTAAGGGCGGAACAAGCACAAAGGGGGTTTTGGGCCTGTGTTCGTCAAGGTGTCAGTTTAGTGTTGTTCCATTCGGAACAACGTTTTACTGCTATCATGTGTTGGTGCGGGTCCACATTTGAAAGTTCCTGAGGCAGTAGGTGTCGTACTCAAATGTATGTGTTAAAATGTCAAATGCCAATTTTAGTGTAATCTTTCTTTTGTGAATTGGCGCCGGTTCGTCTAGCAGATCTGTCAGAGGAGGTATTTTCACAAAGGGTCTCCTGTGGTTCTAGTCTCCTTATCTCCTCTTGAGAAGGAGAAGGAGGAAAGCGGGGAGTTGCCTGGTGGGTCCACTACAGGAGATTAATGAAACATTATATGAGGACACAAGAATGATAGTCTTTAATTAAGGTGATACAGCTCACTGAGGAGGACGGTTATCAAAGTCCTTATAGCAAAGTCTGGCCATTCAACAGCCATCTTGGTAACGCCCTCATGCAGTTACTTCAGGCAGTTTATACTTCTACTATGCATGCACAAGGTCAGTGCAACCACACGATTAGCTAAATAGGTTTCCTGATCAAACGTTATAAAGCAGACGAGTGGAGGGATATGTGCATACAACCGGCATCTTTGGCGTTACAGACTTCACCCATAGAGTTCTATTCAGAATTCAGGAAGTGGTCTGTCTCTTCTATATAATGTCTCTGCAGCTATGCTGGCTGGGTATGCTGGACGCAAATGGTCTCTCTCTTGGACTCAGCCCCTCTTCAAAAGCCCAAACAAACCCTCTACTTAATCCTGTTCGCTGAAGATTTATGTATGTATGTATGTATGTATGAAGCAGTGTTATGTATGTATTGTCATATTACAGAGGATTGTGAGACTGGAGTATTTAAAAAATTTAATTTCAGAATCGAAAGCATTGATTGGCAGGTACTAAAAAATGCAGTCACATTCTGTGTGGTTATTTGATAAATCATGCTTGGAGGATTGGGCCTATGTCTTGGGGTATTTAACATGAGGTCACTAACTGCATTAGTGGGGAACATGAGCCAACAGTACCATATACCAGCTTGAGACACCAGATGGATTGCAGCTTTGCTGAGTGTACCAGATGAATTTATGAAACCCTCGGTGCATTTAAACAGTATATCTTCTGAACAGAAGGCTAATGCAATTCCTTCCCTCCCCTCCACAGTTGTTAACTACTTCCTTTAATATTGCTGCCTTCAGGTTTTGTGTCAAACTTATATTATTAAACGCATTATCTCAAGTGCAAACCCCACTTCTCTGCTGCTGTCTGTCTTCCTTTCCCTCCAATCTGAGCATACATGTACTGTATGTACAACATGTGGTATATTATCTAGATTAGAAGACCCAACACCAACCCGATGGGGCCTGACAAGAAAGCTTGAATTTTGACCGGTCTTTTTTCTGGTATAGGTTGTCAGGCAGATGTTATGAGCTAAATATTTGGCTTGATGTAGTTGCCCTACAATGTCTGTTCAAATCTATTTATTGTCCCTTATTAGTTCTCGCTATTGCGCAATTCTACATCTGTATATTGTGTATGCAGTGTGTCACGTCACGTGGCTCTCAAACTGCGGTCACGCAACAATCTATAGATTATATAATAAGAAAGCTGCTTACATAACGCAAATGTAGGCTAAAATAACGGTTTGCCTACCATAAAACAGAAGATAGAGGCAGGAAAGAGACACTTTGATCTGATTGTCATCAAAAAAGGAAAACCAGACCGTGGGACAGTTTTCTCACCTGACAGGACCAGAAGTTTTGTTCTTAATGGTGGGAATGCAGCTAAAGTCCTTGGTGAAATGGAAGGACTAATACAAGTGTCTTTACACATTTTATGATTAAATGTCATTCTTCTCACTTATATGTGCCATATAAGTGGAAATATTTTGGGGGTAGGGGGCTATAATTTGAAAAGGCTGAGAACCTCTGATCTAGAGGTAATTAACTCTGTTTATGTAACTAGATGTTTGTATGTAGGTGTTAGATTCATAATAATGTGAGCTAGCGGTCAATGGTGGACGCATCATTAAGAGGGTAATGTGGCTCTGACAATGACACAGAGAAATAGCCTCTGTTAGGCCACTATAACACAAGAGCAGTCATATAATGGTACATTTACCATGGCAGTGGTTGACTGTCATGACCTCATGGGAGAAAACTACAGATAAGAGTGAAAGATTACATTATTTCGGTGTGATCTTGAGGTTACCGGGTGCCTTATTCCTTCAAGGAAAGATGGCAATGAAAAACATGCTGTAGACCTAAACAGAAATGTAGCCACCACAGCTAAATTCCAGTAAAAGTATATCCATTCCTAAGTACTTAGTTGGGTTTTAGCCAGATTCAGTAAGATTTTGTACTTGTTCCAAACTGCTCACCATCCCTACCACTGTTTTTGCAAGGTCCTCACTGGTCTTATTTAATGACTAAATATCAGCTTTTCTCTCATGGCAGCCTCATGGCAAGCCAGTGTATCACGTATGGCAGGTAGACTCTAAATAATACTGTTCATAAATGTCAAATTTGATCTTATTACTAGTTCCTTCTTCTGAAAATACTATAGGTGAATGTTTTTTTCAGCACTACTGGTTTACAAAAGGATATTCATCAGCCCTATCTTTTCTAAACTCCTTTACCGCCATGCAATTCAATTCAGTTCAGTCTGTTTTTTAGAGCATAATTAACAATATACTCATAGGCTACATGCAAAGAACAAATTAGGAACCTTCTAAGATACATATCTGCAGCATTCGATCACTGGCTTTATTTAGCGTGGGCATGTGAATATTAAACCAAATTAATTAATTTGAATTTGAAAAAATATAATATAATTAGACTATAGCTTGAATACAATGGCAGGCTTATCTTTAGTAAAAATATAACATTTAAAAAGCTGAATAAAGAATGGCTGTCCAGTAGGGGTGGGCGATATATGACCTAAAATTAATATCACGTTATTTTTCACTTTTTGGAAGGTGACGGTATAATATCACGGTATTACTTTTATAATTTGATAAAATAATAAGTAAAGGGTATGTATCCTTATCAAACAGAGAAGTGGGAGAGTATTATGCATTCTTAACAGCTATTATTTTGCGTTTAGCTTTTCCATATAAGAGAGGAAACCACTTAATGTAAGATAACGTCTGGACGGTTAAGTTTTTATGTTTTAACACGTTGAAGTGTTTATGGCAAGTCCGATGTCCGAGAGAAATTTGGTGTCCAAATAAACAACGCACCCCGGCTGCAACGCACCTGTGTTCAAGCCCCTCATCAACCCTCTCCTGGCGGTGGGGGGATGGATTAAAAGAATTGTCGGTGATTGTACATTTCTAGATTAAAAGTTACGAGCATATCGTTCTGTTCCGCTACTCTGTCTAACCGTGTCTTCTTTGTGCCTTGCACTTGCACTTTCCCACGCTTCCAAAACTGATACAAATATGTTCAACTGATTATATCCAAGTGTCTCTTGGATATATTCAAATTAGTGATTCAGATTCACTCAGGATCATCATGCAGAGGTCACAGCAGCACTGAATTCAGTTTTAGACCATATAAAAATGACTTTTTAAATGATTATTATTATCAGTGCATAATTTGTAATTTGAGAGGTCCTGGGACATGTTTTGAAGCACAGGCTAAAACATCCTTAAGTTTGCAATGCCACCAGGCCACTAGGCACTACACTACACACTTGTGTTGGGCTGAGAAAGCCCAACACAAAATAAAAGAAGCACACTGCAAAAGTATGAAACAAACAAATCATCATCAACTTCACAACGTGTGCACTGCATCATAACGAACAGCAAATAGGCTAAATGAATGTGATGCAAAATGTGTGCAAGTGCACATGCACACATTTGACAACACAGGTGCTGCATTTTTATAGAAATGTTGACTGCCTTTGTGAACTGTGGAGCGGCTTATCCCAGCCGCATAGTCCATCATCACTACTACAAAATGGCATCTCTTCATTCTTCAGCATGCCACTACCACCGTCATCGTTACCCCCGCAATTCCCCCACTTCAAACCCAGTAGCAGTAGCACGCAGCACACATCACTGTGACATTACATTGAGCTCTATTCTGCAATAGGTTCCTTACCCGTCTACACTGAATATGAGCCCATTTTTTTTGCATTTGAAGGGGAAGGGGAAGGGGAAAGGTAGTGTCAACCATTGTTTTGTTATGTTGGAAATTAACTTTTAAATCAACGGGAGGTACCGGAGCCCCACTAATATGTGCCAGAATGTGGGTGGTCCAAAACCGAGAGATACCGGATCCTGCTGCGAAAAGATCCGGCAAATTACTGATTATAATGACATGTGCTCTTATAGGCAATCTTTGTTTGACACAAATGCATTCTTAACTAATCATTAATTAAAGCTAAATCTGAATCTATAAGAAAATAATAATGACTGTCTGGAATGAAGTTGTAAGCACAGTCTTGTGACATTCAAAGCTAGCCAAGGTAAACTAAACTTTACATGACAATGAGGAGCAGCTGATAAGTTACATGGACAACGCTTGTCCTTTTTAAATATGATTTACTGAATTGATTATATATGCATTGCTCTTAGTTTAAGGGTGCTGGAAACCATAGCAGGGGCTATTGCAATGACATGATTTGGAGGCTTACCTCCACAAGGAACTCTCAGTGACACTGTTGAGGTTGAAGTCAAACAACTTGGTCAGCATCAGGATCACCTGCAAAACAGAGTTAAGAATAATAATGTTAATAATGTGAGAAAACACAGACACACAAACACCTATAACATTTCTTGAAAGTCCATTTTCAAAATTTTCATCATTCTAATCATGTATTGCACAGGGAATTAGTTTGCAACATTTCAGAGTGCATCTTTGACTCAGCATCAGGAATTTATGCTAACAACACAATGCGGAGGGCTCTAAAAATGCAAGATACACAAACACACACATTTCAATTCCCTGTGTGATTTCCTTTAATTGTTTCAAAGTCATGACTAAATCCTAACAGATTGATCCTAAACGCTGCACCCTAAACGCACACTTCAATGAAGGAAAGTGGGACAGACCAGGTCTTAAGGGGAAGCAGAGGCAGAAACATCACATTTCACCCCAAGCATAAAAGGAGTACCGCAGCACAGAGACTTAGTATCTATTTACTTTGTGACTAGAGGTGGATTTGAAATACGTGCAACATGGCAGCAAAAAGGCAGCCGAAGGTAGAAATCTTCACTGGAGGCCCTTTTGTTGCAGCTTTACACAATCTGTTCTAGCTCATGACTTTCTTTGGCACGGTGTTGCTGTGTGTTTTATAGTGACTTAACAGTTATGCAATGACCCATATGCACTGTTGGTAACCTGTAGAGAAATGGGATGGTTCTGGCATGGAGGGAAATTTTCCTCTGAAAACAAATAAATGTGAATTCTTTTAATATAACGCTCGATGACCTGGTACATCTCAAACTTTACTGCAGGAAGGGCAGGATATGCACAATGCATACAGAATGATAAATATTTCCAAGTGAATAAAATAAACAACCTGAGTTCATAAAATGTGATATTATTACGTAGTCTAAACTGTATGTTGCCTCCAAGTCACTGCCATGCTGGGCACCGGCAATTTCCAAAAGCTCCACCTTGCCCTGGTGTGTTTTTCTGCCTGTTCGGTGGGCAGCCACCTAATCACTGTACGACTTGTGTGACTTTGCGAAACAATTGCGCCAGCATGGGGTTGCTGCGAGTACAAGCCGAAACAGATGCACCTTGGGCATCCGAATTACACGGTGAGGGCGGGGCGCCCGTGATCAGCCTCATTAAGTATGCGCTAACATCTGCGGCCCCAGAACAGCCGACCATGCGGCGCACTCCGCCGCCCTGTGGCTGCCAGAGTTTAGGTTCGTTGTGGGGAAATAACAAGCAGGAGAACCGCCGCTAGCAGGAAGAGGCATTGATCAAGAATGATTCAGGAAGTCCACCCGTATTTCCCAGCAAGGAGAGAGGTAGCCCTGGGAATGAATAACCTTAAATGTCCGGACAAGACCTATGCATGCTAATGATTGACCGCGTCTATTTAGCAGCCCAGCTGGAGGCTGAATTCTCACTCGCACCACACAGCTTTCTCAGTCTTCCCGTTTCTAGCATTTTGCTGGCACTCTCTCGCTCTCTATCTCTTCTATCTGTGCACAGCTCAGTTTGGTTTTAATCAGGTCTGTGTGTGAGGTGAAGGTGACAATCAAGGTGCAATAATATTGTAATGTCCAAGAAGTATAGGCAAGTGTAGCAGGAGGCGGCTGTTATTTTTTATTTTTTTTAATCTCCTACCACGGCCCAGATTTACGCCCTGTCACAGCAAACAGTTTAGCCTAGAGTTGCGGTGTTCCCAGTAAAACCAAATGAAAGGGTAATCAGTGTCTTCCCCTTGTGACCTGTATGTGTGTGTGTGTGCGTGTACATTTGTCAGAGAAGCCTGGCTGACTTCGGTGTGAAAGTATATGGGTTCATGATGTGTGAGCTGTGCTGGGTTGGGTTAGTTGAAGGACCAGGGTGCGTACGGGGCCCTTCTGTCTGCCACATATGGAGACTAATGTGGGTGGCCATCAGTGGCCATCCGTGTCAGATGGGCTCCCACTGCATGGTGCATATGCTCCATCACTGACTGTGCCAATTAGCCCTGTGGACTTCTCCTACTGTAAATATTAGCTCACGAGAAGGCAGGGTTCCGCCCTTTAAAGGCCAGGGGAAGAGCCCTGGGAGATGGGCATCTGTGCTCGAATCCTGTAGTTCCTAAAGCAAGATCTAGATGTAATTCATGGTCAGGTATTGTTGAAAACGCACATTTTAAATGACGTAATTCTACTACTCTAGTAGCATTTGCAGTATTATTTTATTATAGATGTAACACTAGATGTACCACTAGGAAGGTCATGAAACAAATATTTTCAGTTTATGAAAAGGTAAAGATGTTTCCTTTCTGATGTTTTCAACACTCCATTTAAATTCACCATTTAAGTGTTTTGGCCTTACTAATGTAATAAGGGATATAAAGGATAGTAATAGGTTTTCTGAATGATGAAGTGAAGAGAGGTCAAAAATGTCACAAAGGTGTCATTTAGCCTAGCCTGAAATTAGATGGCCAAAATAATAGAAACACATGCCAGTATAACGTAATTCAACAGCACCCAAAACTAAATCCTCCAAAATGGTAATACAATTGAATTTTAGATAAATTAAATTGTATGAATTGCCACCTCTCTTAAATGATTTCAACATAGACTGAACATTATAACAATCATTAAGGGAGATGTATTGCAGGACTGTTTTATTAGACTGCATTAGTTCTGCTAGGTGTACCTAATGAAGTGGCCGGTGAAATGTCTATATTGTTGCTAGTAAACAGTGTTATCATTATCTACGTACCATACTAAATGGTAATTGTCCTTGTTTGGAGGAGAAAGAAATATCATCATGGATTGAAATCCCCAAACATGCATAGACAAACAGCAATCAGTGTTTCCTAGGGCTCAGAAAAACAGTGCACAAACATGAAATCATCGATGCACAGATTCACAATCCTGAAAAGAGGAACTACATCAGAATTTGTGTTCTGCAGGCTATTATGAACTATTTGTTTTTCTCACATTTTGCTTGCGTGAACCTGTAATCCCAGATTTCTCTTCAGTAAATTGTTTATTTATTTATTTGAAAAAAAAAATCAAGAATAAAAGATCTCAACAGCAGAAACAAATGTCACTTCACTCACTTGTCAACACTTCCAAATGTGTCAGACTGTCGACATTATCAGGAGCGTTCTCTGTGGACAAGCTTTTGGCATATCTTCCTTTGGAAGAAGCCTCGATCGGGGTGCTTCCATATATAAACACACTAAAATAGGAGGCATTATTTTCAGGTATTTGGGAGATCAAAAATATTTCATCAAAATGATTTGAGATGCATTTCCCAGGAACGCTACATAAATAATAGCTATATGCTCCTGCATGCTTATATTCAGCAAATTAGCCATTTATGGCCCTATTTAGACTGAGCTGTTTAAGTCTTTATTTTCCAAATAATGCGGAAAAGTATGTTTCAAAACTCTACTATAAATGTGTGTTGCGCTCTATTACGCTATGTTACAGTCTAATTTCCTTTTTGTTTGTGAAAGACAAAGATAACCAAATTTTTGTTGTGATTGCATTGGAGAGTTAACGAACATATTTTCCTGTAAGCGACGGTTACAATGCTGCTAATAGAATATCGAGCATGGCTTCAGTTTTCAGTTTTTCCAATTTACTCTTCAAAGTCTGTTCAAGGCATGGGAAGATTTCTCCTTGTATTTGTTTGCTGCTAAGGAGGGTTTTAGGGGCGGGGAGCACGCATCATTTGGATTCACTGCTTAGACATCCTTGATCTGTAGCTATTTGGTTCTCCTAGTACGTTATTAACCTACATTTTGACTGATGCCCTATGTACAAATCAAAGATGCTGATATAATGCACACTAAAAATAGTTTTATATAACTAGGTATTTACATGATATGGCCATACATTAAATGCATATTTAGTAGTAATAAACAAACTGAAAATGTTTTCTTTGATTTAGCGTTGCTGGTATATATACTTAAAAATGTCTGAATTTATTTTTCTTGTAGTGTGAAATCGCAGAGCTACAGTTGCACAGTGTTATGAATAATGTATATTCAACCAATTATGTGTGTGCCTTTGTGCGCGCGCGTGTGTGTGTGTGTTTCACATGCCACTGTATAAGAACAGAATGTGAGCCTGAATCATATCCACATCCATGTTTGAATGCAAAACACCGTTTTAATTAATGACGTGTGAAAAGAAAGTTTTCTTTTGTTTGTTTATTTTTTGAAATAATTAATTGCAGTTTACTGCTTTAGCACATGAGGGAGATAACACATGTTGAATTCTAATCAGTGGACACTCTTTCTACACTATATTAAAAAAAAACATCAGTCCAAGTAGGTAAATGATTCCAGAGCTTAATACAAAATGGAGGAAAAAACATACAGGTTTTTACTCCATAAGTAGGTTATCCCTCTTTTTAATACCAATCTGGTACAGTGGCGGAAGTGTCTTCCTGTGGAACATTGCAACAACAAATTAAACTGACAAGTTTTAATCAAACGTATGAATGTTCTGGGAAAAAGTTTTTGGAGGAACGTCAGAACTTCTGAAGGGTACCGCATAGCCTCAGAGACCGATTTTCTTGTCCCACAGCAGTATTACAAAGTAAAGCCATGGTTTATACACAACAGAGATGGAATACACAGCTCTGACAAAACACTTGATGCCCCTGAGAGGCAGGTGTCTTACCTTCCAGACAGTCTTTGATGTTACTAGCTGAAATCACATAGATGGACGATGAGGAAACAGAATAAATAAATGCAGCTAGAAATATGGGTATGTTACTAAATATATATATATATATATATATATATATATATATTCTCTCTGTGCATAGAATTTAGCCTCAATGATTTTGTTTAATTTCCTCTAATTCGGACAAGGTTGGGTAGTTCTAGCCCGAGGCAGGACTAGATTAAAAAAATCCCCTCAGGCCCTGCCAGGGAGAGAGAACCCCGTTGGTACTGTAACTAACAAGCTCTTACGTCTTCTCATATCTTCACTTTGTTCCCATTCTAAATCAAAGAAGCGCTATTTGCATCATTTGCATGTGATTAAAGGTTATCAGACGAAGATCTGATGAAACAGGCGATTCCTTAGAACAAGTGTTCACCCCACCTCCAACACAGAATAATCACCACAGACAACAAGCCGAGGTTGACGGTGACCCTATTGTTTTGTAATACAATCTGCCTACTTTTTATTCTGAGTCAATACGCAGTGCATGAATTGCACCAGCAAACGCCAGCATCGTACTCTTACTTAATTTGTTTGGAACATCTTTGTTGACAGAGACTGACAGAGCGCTGGAATTGGGGAAAAAGAAAACGCAGTTATCAGGTTGATAGATAATGTCTCACGACCGACAAGCTTTTAAGTGTGGAGGTACGTTATACAGAAAGAAGAAAAACTGCAATGAACACAGGTCTTGACCTCGCCTCAACGCCAACTTAATGAGAGGATCAACGCTCCCTCAGAGACGGGAAACCAACCTTTTTTATGAATGTACACCACTGTATCTATGACCACACAATTGTTACCAGGTTCAATTTAGAATCAAGCTACATGTCTTGCATGCATACGAACAAAAGAGCAAAATACAGACAGCATATGCAGGTGCAACTCTGCTCGATTTGACCAGACCACAGAATGAACAAGGATATGTCAACGCACATAATTTAATCATCATTCCCTCATATAAAGCTTTACCAAGAGGATAAGCCAACATTATAACGTCAACAGCAACGGTAGATCTTCACTATAAACAGATATCTGTATGAATACAGAATCTATAGGCAACTGAACGCGATTTTGGTATCGGAAGCGTCCTGGTTTCCGTTTGTAGTCCGAGTAGTATTGACCAATCATGTTTGAGCGGGCTTTGGTTGCATGCAGGTAAACAGTCCATGTGGAGAGCAAACAAGGCGATGATTTAGCTTTTTATTCGCTTCTTTTTAAAAAGTTGTATCTTGCATTCATATGCAGATACATCTTCATTTAGGTGCAGTTAGCGCTGGCATTTAATCCATCTGCTCATGATAACAGCCCTGAACAAGACTTCAACCCAGCCCATACAGGATGTCATTCAAGGCCAGGTTGTAGAGCCAGCCTTGGCTTTGGCTGGATCGCACAAAGAGAGGGATGGGGTCTATGCTCAGGCAGAAGGGATGCTGGCAGCGTTATTAGGGGGAAACATGTACAAAATTTGGCAGGACTGAAATTAACCAAATTCCCACTCTCTACCCTCTGTAATCACCCAATGGTTTCTGCCCACATAATCCGTTTACAAGATGTGCAATCAAACACACTGATTCGAATGGATGACACCACCTGCAGGTTAATGTAAAGGACACGAGTAAACATGAACGTCTGTCTCCTCCGTCTCAGCAAAGCATAAATGACCAGGGGCCTTCACTTCAATAAAGATGAGTTCTCCTTCCGCTGGGATTCTGTGATATTACACTCGCCTTGCCCGCCCACACTGGTGATTCAGCTCAATAACAGCTGGACCACCCATTATGCTGACCACTGTATATGTAGCTTTACATCATGCAGGTGAAAATTAAGCTTTGTGTTTCTTTACTGTAAGTGAACATTGAAATAACAGAAGCAATACCTATTAAATAACTGAGTTATGTTGCTGAGGTTTGGAAACAACAATGACTGATTGGTGACCTGCTTGTGTCTGCCTCTTCATGGTTTTTAATGTCATTCCTAACGCCATCCAATTACTTACTGTGGTTATTATTTGGGCTCAGGCTGAAGAGTGGATGCCATTGGAAATTTCTGTCTGGACCCGTTCCAAGTTAATGCATAAATTAATAGATGACTGGGAGTGAGATGTCAGAGAACAAGTAACAGAGGAAACTCTCTGTAGCTTAATGTCACCATCGAACCATTAAAAGCAATTAAGCTTTATGTTATGGGTTCACCATAAACCTTTCTTATCTCCAAGTGTATTTATCACTTATTGCACATTTATTATGTTGCCAACACGTGAAAAGTGATGATAATGATAGCATTCTCCTTGTTCAGCCAAAACTACAAGAGTAGTTGATCCAGATCTTGGCATGAATAGGCAACATCTGCCAGGTGTATAGATACGTTTTCATCTTATTTTCATCTTAGTTTTGTGATAAGGCTAGGTGATCTTTCTGGCGCGGTCATTACCAGTGACTGTAATAATAGAGAGGGGAAAATAAAATTAATTAATGTACGGGGCTATTATTCTGTTTCAAATATTGTATAATATAAGTTGTTGATTCCTCTGTAAAATAGTGGAAGCAACATACCTCTGTCTGAGTATTACACTGGATTGGATGAGTAGAGCTGTCAGTTGGACTGAATACATGTACAGTATATTCCTCCATGTTCAAATCAGAAAGTACCTCTGTAAAAGGTCACTGGCTAATCTGCACCTCTAAAATCTGCACCTCTCTCTCTACACAGACATGTGAATGCATGTGAGTATTGGCTCAACATTCTCTGAATATCAAGTATCTTTGATTTGTTAGAATTTAGAATGATATGCATGTCTTTTTCCACCCATTCATTCTTAATTTTTTTTGGCAACAACGTTACAGTTTCGATGCAAAATTGGTAACATTCTGGACAACGCTAAAAAAGACCAAAAAAAAACAATTCTTATCTTTCTGCACTGCTGCTATTATTTATACATTGGTGCTCAGGATCATTATGCTGTGGCCAATCATTAATTCAGCAAAATATGGCCGATTCGGATGTTGTGCAACCATACAAACTATATGAATTATGGGTGATCCAGAAAGGCAATGCCACAAAATATATGAAATGAAATAATTAATTTTTATACATCTAATGTTCACAGTTGTTATTGTGGTCACGTAGGTCCTGACTATTTAACCCTGCAGTATCATGAAAAGCCATTACCGTGTTATCTTCTATTACTTTGACTTCTTTTACTTGAACCCATCGTGTCTCTCTTTGCCCCTCTCTATTCTCAAATGTGTGTTAAATTCATTGGCTGTGCCTAGTGTGGCACATCCTCATCCTAGTCTGTCTGACAGTGGACTTGTTTCACTGCATGGATCTCATTACTTAAAATCCTCCGCTCTGAAACAGAAGGTCAGGGATCAGCAGATCCTCACTCCTGGCCCGAGATTATGATTCCATTCTGATGCAATTTTCCTTCTCCAATTCCCTGATTATCACACTCTCACCCTCCAATTTGATATCTCATCTGTCAGATCAGACACATTCATTCTGCCTCAATTTTCACCCGGCTGTGTTACTGACAGAAGCATCCAGTGGACTCATTTCCCAAAACAATTTGTAGCACCTCTCTTTTTTGCTGGGCAGACTAAACTCACCTCTTTCCCATAGAGTCCTTATTAAAGTGTTCTTGAACCAAAAGGTGCTTCAGCATTTGAAGCATGAAGCATATTTATTTCATACAGATTGTTTTAGCAAAATCTTCCAAAACGACTTAGCCTTAAGAAGCAGCAACACCGCAGCTCTCAACTAAGAACAGTATATAAAATGTACCATATTTGTTAGCGCTCTAATAAACTCATATGGGAAGTTTTCAAAATGACATAGTAGGCATACTCTTTATTGAATGTAACGTTTTTGTGATACAACTATAGCTTGGGTAATTTATGTATAAATAACCATGAGCTGAGTGTGAATTTGATGTGTTCTACAAAACATCTCAGGGTCTATCTAAAAGCACCAGCCAGGGAGTAAAAATGAGACACACACACACACACACACACACAAACATATTTGGAAGCTTTTCCCAAAAAAAATTATTGTGAAAATGGCATGAAAAATGCATAATTAGGTGTCTTGGAGGTGAAAAATGTACCTGCTAGTTTAACAGGTGCAAAATGTGATTAAGACAGTGCAGAAACTGCGACAACCAGGGACCAACCTTAGCGACAGAGCAGATGTGATATAATGTGGGCAATCTGCATGTGATATCAATGTATCCAGCATCAATCCAATTTATGGATCAGATATGACCCATTTTAGATGGAAGCGAGAATAACAGCTGGATAAAAGTAATACAAATAAAGTATATTATATAAATTTATGTTGCAAAAATACACAACATAATCTTCCATGTGTTTAATTTTAAATCTGCCCCAATGTAAGAAACAGTATTGTGTAGTGACTGTGCACTTAGATTAGCACTCTGCATACATGCAAATGTGATGTTGCTTATTACTGCACCCACTTTGATGCAGAGGTAAGACCTTTAAAGATGAGGTGCTTAGTGAGAGCCGTGGAGAGTCAAGGCTGAATAATGTCTCAACTTTGCTTATCAGAGGCTGCCACACTGGTGACAAAACATTGGTGTCAGCAAAACAAATGATGTGGCTGTAGGAGAATGAACTTGCATGCACTCCTGGTCTGAAAACAGTCCATCTGTAACAAGGACAGAAATCTTTAAAATCACTTGACGGTGTATTCAGTGCAAAGTGGTATCAACACCTGAGCAAGATGTTCAAGCTTTCATATTTAGAACAAGGGTCTACACCTGTGTGAAATGCTGAGGTGGCAACTATTAATATAAACAGCCAAACATTTATTAATAACTTGCATTATAGGTAAGATGCAAGGGACAGCACATCATTTATTTCCCTCCCTCCTTCCTTGCCTGCCAATGTTTCTTAAAGGAATACTCCTCGATTTGCAATGTGCAATCTAAAAACGTAATGTTGTTTGAAACTCAGAGAGTGCATGCCTCTCCCGTTCAGCTGAATGATGAGTGGCTCACATTCCTCTCCAATTGTCCCGCTACAAGAGTCATAGGGCGTTTTCACACCAGCACAGAAAAGTTGCTCAAATTAAATCGGACAGTGGTTAGTTTTCCCCCTCTGTGCGATTAATTTGGGCAGGTCTGAAAACAGCAATTATACTGTACAGACCAAAACAACCGTACCGAGACCCTTGAGAGGGGGTGGTCCCATTCCCAAACGAACTTTGGAACGGTTAGTTTGTGCTGGGAACGCGATCCGACCCAATACCAGTTGTACTCGCAAGTTTGAGCTAAACGATTCCCGTAGCCTGTCGTCTGAAGGCAGCAGGTCTTCTTCGCAAAGTTTGAAGCAGTGTAGCATTTTCAAGACGTGCCCTCAAAATGAATTCAGCATTCTGCTGGTGTAGCAAGCCTGCAATATTACCCTCAGATGATTGCCACAGCTATGAACAAATCTCTGCCGTTGCTCCATGTTAAATTGCATAAATGCACTACTCCAGAACACAGCAACCTTCTTCCTGTATTTCGTTTCTTTCTCCCACGGCCGCTACAGACACATCTGACCAATAAGCGGAGAGAACATTCTCACGTGGTTTGTTTTGATACATTATGGTTGCATTATTATCTGTGTGAGAAGAAACCGAACCAAGGGGGAAATGCTCCAAGTTTACGAACTCGTCAGCTGATTCGGACCACAGCAAACTAACTATAGGTGTGAAAACACCCATCGGCTCAGATTTTTCTCTGTTCTTGTGCTTCAAACCTCAACAGTACGCTGGTATCACAGACCACGATCGGTGAAACCCGGAAGCAGGCCGCAGACAGTTTAGAGTAAACCAAGGGGCAAAGCGAGCGACGTAGTCAGGAAAAAGGCAGCAAAACCACAGGGGAACAGGCAAGCTCGGTATCAGGAAACAGGTAAGGCTCAGAACCAGGGTGACAATAAATAATAGGGTAACAGGGAAATAATAGGCTACTAAATTGTGGGATGCGAACACACAAACAGGTAAGACGATTTGGCACAGAAACAAGACCGAATAGCGATTATAAAAACACACCAGGTGAAACACACCAGGCTGTGACAGATGGGGCAGAAATGTGGGTTCGTCACGTAACACAATAAAGTTGTAACTTTAACAATTCAGAAAAAAAAATAATAATTAAAAAAAAAAATAAGTAGCATAACCTTTTTTTCCCAGTGTTTGTGCCAGGCAGAACATGAACAGGGGCTTGAAAATGAGTTCTGACTCCTTCAGTAGCAATACTTGAAGCTGTAATCAGCACAAACGCAACAAAAGCGTCCACTTTACATTTTCATTTATTGAGGCCAACTTTCTTGTGATTAAAAAATACTTAGGGTTGCACTGAGTATCTAAAGGCAGTTTCCTGCCTTTTAGATGACCCCCCCACCCATCCTCCCTGTCGAAAGTTTACTGTCAGTAAATCTATGACAAGCAGAAACACTGATTCACAACAGGGATGAGGGTTTACCCACCTGACTTAAAAGAGACATCCTGCCAAGATGCTTGCCTCTGATGCTTCCGACTCTTTCAAGGATATTGTAATGCATCTGATCAGCTGGTATTACATGAAGCTTACTTTTAATCTCAGGTCTTTTATCCATGCTCTGTTTGCAAGATCATGTCTATCACAATGTGTAGAAAAGTGTGTGTTTTGTGCAGATCCTTGCAATTAGCTGTGCTTGGGTTCCATGAAGACAAATGTTCATTATTTCCCAAAGTGCAAGAAATCTCCACTATCCAGTTGCGTCTCCACTTTTTATAAATAGAACTCATACTGTAGCTATCCCACAGAAGGGAGTACTTTTCCTTAGTAAGAGTGAAGCAGTTAATATAAATGCAATTTATGCAGCCTATTTTATAGTTAGCTGGGGATGCTGGACTATAGCTTGGACTAGAAAATGCAGGTGTAAGCAGAATATATACAAATTAACATAGGCAAGCTGGTCCTTACCTTCCCGTTTATGTTTGAAAGTTCTTATGCTACATATTCTAGAAGCAAACTATCAATGTGTGTTATTGACACTATTTCTAATTTTTTATTTATTATTAGGCAACAGTTATTAGAGTTATTTTGGCCCAGAGGTCAGCTCTGTGGCAACAGTGCTACAATTACAATCAAGTAATTTAGACAATGCGACTTAAAATTAGTACAATTACAAATGTTAAGCAGATAGGGGTTTGGCATCTTGCTTACAGATAGGCCAATATTTGTTAGAAATGTTTATACAAGCCAGGGTCGGAGGAGGGTGGCTCCGGATCTGGAGCCTAAAAATTGAAAACAAATTTTCTAAAGCAGTTTGCTTTCACTTTTAAATTACGCTGTCAACGTATCAGGCATGGTGCCGCTCTGATTCTGCTGTTGGAGAGAACGCTCGTGTTGTAACACTCAGCATAACCGCGGTGGTGCAGACACAATGGATTTCACGTTTAACGAGTAAATAATTAGGTAATGCGACAGGGCTGTTACACAACCCTTTTTCGGATCCAGATTTATTAATTGAGCAAAACGCTCGTGAATTATACATTGTGGTTATTTTTAAGGCAATATTATGAATTCAGGGATTATTATTTAGCTAAAATTATTTAACTAATCACATAACCCAACAACTTTATTGTACTGTATAGGCAAGGCGAGAGCTATTACTTTTTCTGTGGGTATTCAATTTCAGGATAAATGTATAATAAAGATTAATGGCTTGCATAAAAGAAAAGCATAGGAGCTAAATTGCAGTTTTAGAATAGCTGCATATCATAATGACACAAGTGTTTCCTCTAATCTACATTAAGCCATGCAGAGCAAGACTGCTGCAGTGCACCATCCCAGAGTCACGTTTATTCCAGATCAATGGAAAACATGAATGAAGGAGTGATGAATCTGGAATATATTCACTTGTTCTCTTTCTAATCCTTCCAGAGGGACTGGCAGATAAGAAGTAATTCAAAACAAAGATCTTCATCCCATAACCTCTTAAAAGATGTCATTACACCAATTACCAATGTGTGAGGGAGCAAATTGTTAACCTAAAAAGCTAAACAACGTAGCATAACACAGTAGAAAATAATCTCTCCCCTATGTAATCAATTTAAGGAGAAATGTCTCATTTGGGACAAGAAATACCACCACCTTTCTCCATATAACAGCTGGCAAGGGCATCATAAAAAGACCACAGCGGATGATGGTTCTCACATTAACTTTCAACTTATAGACAATATGGCACTTCTCCAAAGATATCACGAACCCAACCATTATGACTACCAAGGTCATATCTGATGAAAACATGATGAAACAGCAGCCTATTCTCTCTCTCTCTCTCTCCCTCTCTCTCTCTCTCTCTCTCCCTCACTCTC